>PVIR01001593.1:0-119153 GCA_004026965.1 Petromus typicus | reverse complement strand
GGCCAAAAAAGGAAGGATTTTCTTTCAACTCAAAGTTTCTAAAGAATGAGGTTCAGTGGGATCAGGCAGGACCCAGACAGACAAGATAGACTCACAAGCACCCGCAGATGAAGGATAATTGTAAAATAACTAGGTCAGCATTCCAATGGTGTCTATGTAAAATCTGCCCGAGCAGTTCATATATGAATGTGAATAACTATATACCTAAGGCTTTCAGATAAAAGGTATGAGGTATAAATAATTATACACGCTAACTCATATATGTAAGTATATCTATTTTTGTATTATTTTTCTTTTTCCCACTCCTCAAAAAAGAATAGGCAGGTTACTAGAAAATAAATTGAAACAACAGACAACATCGACAGAAAAACAAATCAGATAGAAACCTGACAGCTATTTTAGGATTGTTAGAACTATGCTTTGTAATTGGTTCTGAGCTTCCAGGTAACCATGGCAATATTGGAAATGAACAAATTGCATGGTTTAAATTGTTGCCTGCAGAAGGGAACGCTTTTACTACCTAAATTCTAAAAGAAAACATGGTTGTTGTTTTTGAGGAGGAGGCATTGCTGGAAAACCTTGTATATTTTTGACAGTGTAAAATTTCTTAATATAAATGCCATACTTTATACTTTATGGTCTTAGTTGTTAATTTTCTCTACTCACTAAAAATGCCCAGTGCATACAGAACTAGTGGGAAATGCTGTACAAATCTTTCCTAGTCGTACTGATTGCTGTTTACGTGGATTAGAATTCCTCTTTCCAGTGTGTTGCTCTCCTCCACTGGCATCTCTCACAATCCTGGGCTTGAATGGCAGCCTTTTCCACCTCCGCATGATCACTACTTTCTCATCGGAGTCTTTTCCTCTAGCATTTGCAATAGTAGAGTAATTTTTCCTGTTTTGGAGGAACTCAAAATATATGTTACAGAAGTGCTGTGTTAACCTGCCAACAATTCTAGAGCCCAAAGCCAAAACTCCCGTATGTCCCGGATATTGTTTAGCTCATCAAAGTACTTAACCATTAAATAGAAAAGCAATGACATCTGTAATTTCTGATTATTCCTAACTAGGTGCCTTAGAATATAATTCTGATGTAGCCAAGTCTATTTTGTCTAAATGTATTACTTATTTCTCGTGTAGCCTTGGTTATTCTACTTTCTTGCCTTATCCTAACATGAACAAAGAAATTCTTCACTAATTTCTGCAAAATAAAAACCTCTTACCAAAACTCTTATAAAACTTTCATTGGGATTGTGATGAATATTTAGATCAACTTGGAGATAACTAACATTTTAATAGTACTGATGAATCTTCTAATCTCTAGGCAAGTCTCTCTCCATTTATTAACCTCTTCTGTCATTTATCTCAACATTATTTTGTAGATTACAATGAGTGCATATTTCTTATCCCTCATTAGATCTATGGGTAAGTATCACATATTCTATGCTATCATTAATTATATTTATTTAAATTTCTAAACATTCATTGTTAATATAAGTATAATTGAATTTTGTATATTAGTCTTGCATCCTGCAACTCTGCTAAATTTGATTATTAGTTCTAACACCTTTTTTGTAAATGCCATTGGATTTTGTACTTTATAAATTGAGCCATCTTCAAGAAAATAGATTTACTTGATCTTTTCAAGTCTGCATGAAGCTTTTTGCTTGCTTAATTGCACTACCTAGGAACTCCAGTATCATGTTGAATATGAAAACATCAAGTATTTCTGTCTTGGTCTTGATCATAACAGGAAATAATTCTGTCTTTCACCATCGAGTATATCAATGGCTATAACTTTTTAATACATGCTGCTTATGAGGTTGAGCAAGTTATCTTTCTCCCCTAGTTTCCCAAGAGAGTTTATCAAGACTTGATCACCGTTTCCCTACTACTCTGCATTTGTCCTGCAGGCGGGCTCTGAGCAGCGCTCAGCTGGAGGCTGAATGCCTTGCAGACTTTCAGGAGTCTCTCTATGGACTCTTTTCTCCTCTCCAGAGGAAAGTTTACTGTGTAAACTCCACTTTGACCTCTTCCAATTCCCAAGTCCATTTCCCCGGTGCAGGGAAACAGCAGGCTGAGCCTGGGTCCCACCTATGAGAAGCATGGCCTAGATAGTCCCTCAAGGTGCTGAGCTGAGGGATAATTCAAGGATAAATCCAACTATTTCTTGTCTTTTGTTGTTTCAGAGCATAAGCAAGAGCTGGAATCCGGATTCTATGACCCTGCAGCCTCTCTTCTTGTTTTCTTCTTTATGTCAAACCAGTTTCAGTGTCTTCTAGGGCCAATGCTAAGGAGCCCTAATTTAGTTTGTATGTATTTTAATAATGTATCATCATCTAAATATTAGAAAACTAACTACACATGAAATTGGGGTGGTCAATAGAAATTAGATACTTCATTTTTCCTTGTAAATATTTACATGCTTGTGTCCAGTGTGGAAGGGATGATAGTTCTATTGCACATGAAAGACCTGATCACCTTCCTGAAAAGGAAAACCACCCACGTGTGGTGCAGCAGTTCTGACACCCACTGTGCTGAGCACGAAGCATTGCTTTAGCCTTCACTGAGGATTTTCACACTACACTGAGGATTTGTCATTTGTGAAAAACACCTGCACCTGCACATTCTGCAGGAATTTCATGGGAATTATCGACTTGGTATATTCATTCATTCTCTTCAGTTTTTCTAGCAACATTCAGAAATCAAGAATATATGATAATATATTACCTAACCTGAATATATAATTATGAGCAAATTCATGATTATATAAATCCATATATATATATTACATGAATATAGATTTATTCTCTGGCATTCTGTTTGGGAAGATCTGAAAAACAGATACTGAGTTATATTGAGCTGAATAAATGTTAAATAGCATTAAGTTGGTAAATCCGATGTCTTCTGATCTCATAAATTTCTAAACTTGCTTCCAAAGACTGAAATAAGGAGGAGTTGTTCCCATTCTTATTTTTTCATACTGAAGATTCTCCAACACCACAGCTGTGACCCTTCGGCTTGCCCATGTCCGCTTTGACACCACTGATTTTTAGTAAGTCAAAAAAAATAACCTTCACAGGCCAAGGATTCAGCTCAAGTTCTGCATCAACCTTGGAAGCACAAGGCCCTGAATTTGATACTATGTACTGCAAAAAAGAAAAGAAAGGAAAGGAAAAAGAACCTTTGCAATGTCTATTCCTATCTCACAGAAGCTAACTTATAATCCAATTCCAGCCCTTTGTCTTTTAGATCATCTTATGAAATATTCACAGCTGTCAAACTTAATGTAGAAACAAGACAGCAGAACTTTGTTATATTTCAGTGGCAGATTTAAGCTCAGGTTCTGTGTTCACTAAATATTTAAACAGGTGGGTGGGCTACATCTCTACAGGTAACTAAGATGACATCACTGGTATCGAGAGCGGCTTGATCACATCCAGGAGATTATGTATTCAGCTTTCTCACACTGAACACTGTGACATCTTAACTGGAAAGAGATAATAGAAATTGTCTAATACTGCATTTCTCAAATTAATGGAAGGACAGGAAATGGCAGTAATGTGAATTACCAGGGACTGCAAGGAAAAGAAAGGGCAATCTGAGCATGTCTAGTTTGAAGAGGTGCTTCAGAGAGTCCTTTAATGTTCCAGAAGTTCCAAGTCACTGACCTGATGTGCTTTAAAGCTCTGGTTCCTATATGGGGAGCTTTAAAACATATCCTTACTTATGTCTTCATTTTCTCATACCAGAGAAAAGATATGATATTTCATATCTGTGGCCTATTTATTTCATTTATGACGATGTCTTGAAGGTACATCCATTTGAGTATGAATGACTCAATCTTATTATTTTTAATAGCAGAATAGTACTCCATTCTATAAAAGAACCACATCTTCTTTATCCAGAGTCCTGCTGATGGACATTTTGGTTGTTTCCAAGATTTAGTAATCACAAACTGAGCTGCTAAAAATAAAGGTGCACATATGTTGCTGTGATATGAATCTTTTAATTCTTTTTTATATATACCTAGCAGAGCAATGGCCAGGTCAAATGGGAGCTCCAATCCTAGCTTTTTGAGGAATCTCCACACTGATCTACATAGAGGTTCTACAGGTCTACACTCCCACCCACAGGGGAGAAGGGTTCCTTTTTCTCCGCAGCCTCGCCAACATTTGTTGCTGGCTAATTTTGAGATATCAGCCATTCTTTATGGAGTAGATGAAATCTTAGTGTTGTTTTCAGCTGCATCTCTCGAAAGACCAATGATGTTGAGCATTTCTTCATATACTTCTTAGCTGCACTTACTTCTTCCTCTGAAAAGTATCTGTTTATTTCAGATGCCTATTTTTGAAATAGGTCTTTAAATTTGGGTGGGCTGATTTTTTTAAGCTCTTTATATACTTTAGATAGTAGCCCTTTGTCTTACAAACACCTGGTAAAGAATTTTTCCCATATTGTTGGTTGCCTTTTCACTCTGTTGGTGGTTTCCTTTGCTGTGCAAAAGGTTTTAAATAGAATGAGATCCCATTTGTTGATTTCTTCTGCCAATTCTCATGTTATAGAGCTTTTGTTCAGAAAGTCTTTCCTTGAGCTCTACTATGTATAGTTGATATTGTGAAATAGAAAATATTTAAAAGGAAATGGAGTGTAGGGCTAAGTAATGAGGGGAAAAAGAATGTGATAGTAATAAAAAAGGAAACAAAGCTCATGTATACAGGGGGCGGGAGGAATAAGAGGAAAAAATGAGAATCAAGTCATGTCATATTCTGGTACAAACTCTCAATGTTGAATGACATGGTGATGTGCATTTATAATGTACCAATAAAGATTTGAATAAAAAAATCCTTAAAACTTGGTTATGTCACAGACCTAATAAGAATCTGTGGGTTTAACTAAGCAGCGATATCCCTTAAGGAATCACATGGGAAAAGTCAGACCACAGAGACGGTGGGAATGGCCAAGCCCAGAGTCGGGGAAGTGCCCAGCCCTCAGCAGGGCGCCACAGGACAGACACACCTCACTGCCCGCACGTCTACCACTGAGCATCACTGTGTGTTGCAGCGACAGAGTTGACTTCAAACTGAACAAGATTCCTTTAGATATGACACAACACGACGTAATACTTACCACCTTCTTAAGCACACAGTTCAGTAACTGTATATTCAGTGTATTCACATTATTTTGCCACAATCTCTGGAACTTTCTTATCTTACAAAACTGAAATTCTATAGTCATTGATCCCCAGCGTCCATGGCCCCTTCCTTCAGCCCTAGAAACCATCATTCCGCTCTTTGCTTCTTTGAGCCTGACTACTCCTGATTCTTCACACGAACGGAGTGATACTGTGCATGTCTTTTGTAACTGAACACATTGTCCCCAGTTCATCCACCATGTAGCATGTGACAGAAAGTTCTTCTTTTCTATGGTCGAATTCTATCAAATTTCCATCCATTTGCAAATGGACACTTACGCGATCCACCTCCCAGTTATTATAAATAATGCTCCAGTGAACCTGAGTATGCAAATAGCTTTTCATGATCCTGCTTTGGGCTATTTTGTACTAGAGATCAAAAGTGAAAGCGCTGGGTAATTTGGTAGTTCTATTCTTCATTTCTTGAGGAACCTCCATACCGGATAGCAGTATACTATTTTAGATTTCCACCATCGATGGTAGGGGGTTCCTAAAAGCAAGGAAAGCCTCAAGCATGTGCATTTCTTCCTGGAAAGGACCATGCTAATGTTGTGCTTCTAATTCTAGTATGTATGCTTCCAAAACAGCACTAATTAAATACATCTGAACACAATCAGATTTTCTTATTATCAAATCCCATGAGAGTGGCAGACTGAGTCTCTCAGATTTACTTTTTAAATGCCAATTTGACTAACTCCCTTTATTTAGGAGGAAACAAATCAGTGGTCCAGGAGCAGTTACTAATAGGCAGCCCTCAGTGTGTGGTCCCAGACCAGACCACAGCCTCCTCTGAGAACTGCAAGTTCTCAGTCCCTCCAGACTTACTGTTCAGAACAGCAAGGGGAGGGGGAGACGTGGCTCAGCAACCCTTGTTTGAAAAGCCTTGCAGGAGACATTGATGCACACTTGAGTTCAAAAAGCTTTCTATTGTTAGGGTTGTGTGGCTCATAAGAACCCTTAAGCTTAATTCTTTTGCTATTAATCCCTGAAAAATTGATTAATACATTATTTCATTTTATTTTGCTTCTTATTTATAGGATGATTTTTTTGCTGTGCTTGAAGGATCAGTATCTAGAAAATGAAAAGCAGGCTTTGGTGGTAGTTGGCCCTGTGAATTGTAACCATATCAACTTCTTAGTACCAAGCTCTATGTCCTATAAAGTGAGAAGCCTAGACTGAGATGTCAAACACCTGTCAGTACCATTTCATACCAGTACTATTTCTCCGGAGGCCAAGGCAAAATTTGTTGATGAGGAGGGCAGTCCTTATCACCCGATGAGTCTCAAGAAACCTCAAAAATGTGTGGTGACAGCAGGAGATAATCCTGTTTGCATGCCTCTCCAAACAATCATGCCTGTGTAGCTCTATGCATCTCAAATAGCTTAGATTCCAAACACTATCAGCTCCGTGGGACTCCCTAGCATCACAAACACTATATGAGTTTAGTTTCATCATCTACAAAATACTACTTAAGTACCTACCGCATAAAATTTTTAGAAAATTTAAGTGAAATAATATATTTGAAAGAACAAGTTTGGTGCTAGACACCAAGTATTAAAAATGTCAATAAAGGGCCAGGGATTTAGCTCAGTGGTTCCAGCAGCTGCCTGGAAAGCACAGGGTCCCAAGTTTGATCCCCAGTAACCACATAACACAACGTCAGGCGTGATGACTCATCCCAACAGCAATCAGTACCACGTACCACAGTGCGAGGCATGGTGGCCCATGCCTGTAATCCCAGCACTCAAGAGGCAGAGGCAGGAGGACTGCTGTGAATTCAAGGCTTGCCTGGGCTCCATAATGAGCTCAGGGCCAGCCTGACCTTCAAAGTAAGACCCATCTCAAAATTAAATAAACTGATCTGTTCATTTCTGATGCCCATTTTTTAATTGGGTCTCTAAATTTGGGTGGACTGACTTTTTAAAGTCTGACTTTTTTAAGCTCTTTGTATACTCTAGATAGTAGCCCTTTGTCTTAGAAATAGCTGGTAAAGATTCTTTCCCATATTCTTGGTTGCCTTTTCACTCTGTTGGTGGTTTCCTTTGCTGTGTAGAAGGTTTTTAATAGAATGAGATTCCATTTGTTGATTTCTTCTGCCAATTTTCATGCTATAGAAGTTTTGTTCAGGAAGTCTTTCCCAAAGCCAGTGACTTCAAGAGTTTTACCTAACCTGCTTTGCAGCAGGTTTAGTGTGTCTGTTTTAATACTTAGGTCTCTAATCCAATTTTATTTTAGCTTGGTACACAGTGAAAGAGATAGGTCTAACTTTTTAGTCTTTGGCAGGTTTTTTGCAGTCTTTGGTGCAGTATGGCAGCACCATTTCTTAAAGAGACAATCTTTCCTCCATTGATGTTTTTTGGATCCTTTGTCAAGGATGAGGTGACCCAGTGTATCTGGAGTTGTTGCTGGATCTTCTAATCTACTCCACTGATCCTCAGGTCTGTTACTTTGCCAGTACCATGAAAAGTAAGAGCAGCTAAGAAGCATATGAAGAAATGCTCAACACCACTGATAATTTGAGAGACGCAGATGAAAACAACACTGAGATTTCATCTCACTCCACAAAGAATGGCTGCTACCTCAGAATCAGCCAGCAACAAATGTTGATAAGGCAGCGGAGAAAAAGGAACCCTTCTCCACTGTAGGTGGCAGTGTAGACTTGTAGAACCTCTATGGAAATCAGTGTGGAGATACCTCAAAAAGCTAGGATTGGAGGTCCCATTTGACCTGGCCATCACTCTGCTAGGTATATACAGAACGGAATTAAAAGATTCGTATCACAGCAACATATGTGTACCCATGTTTATAGCAACTCAGTTTGTGATTACTAAATCTTGGAAACAACCAAAATGTCCATCAGCAGGACTCTGGATAAAGAAGATGTGGTTCTTTTATAGAATGGAGTATTGCTCTGTCATTAAAATGATAAGAGTGAGTCATTCATACTCAAATGGATGTACCTTCAGGACATCCTCATAAATGAAATAAATGGGCCACAGATGTGTAAATATTGTCTCTTTTCTCTGATACAAGAAAAGGAAGACATAAATGAATTCTAGTATACATAGTTGATATTGTGAAATAGGAAATATTTAAAAGGAAATAGGGTGTAGGGGTAAATAACGAGGGGAAAAGAGTATGATAGTAATAAAAAAAGGAAACAAAGCTTATGTATATAGGGGTGGGGGTTGCAGGTAGGTAAGGGAAGATAAAAAAATGAGAATCAAGTTGTGTCGTATTCCTGCACAAACTCCCAATGTTGAATGCAATGATGATGTGTACGCATAATGTACCAACAGAGATTTGAATAAATAAATAAATTTATTAAATAAATAATGTCAATAAACCTCAGCTCTACATGACAGTCCTTTAAACATGTTTTGGAATTAGGTCATATTTGAGAGTTGTGGCCAGGACCCCCAAGCGGTACAGAACTCCACCTTATTTGGGGGTGAAGGGGTGTATGCTGTGAGAGTACTCCAGTGATTTGCTTCACCCTGGGGTCCCACAGGGCAGAGCCACGGCAGGCCCAGTGATTCTGTCCCACTGGTCCTTCAGGACAGGTGCTGGGTTGCCACCAGGACCGGGCCTTTTGTTCCTCTCTGTCTCTCTGGCTCACCAGTCTCACTTCCTGCACCAGCTTCAGAGTATTCCTGGTTCGCGTGTTCCTCGTGTCCTGATCCAAGCAAGCCTCTCATGCAAAGTCTTTGCTTGGTGGTCACCACCTCCCCATGGGCTGAGGGTCAGGCCAGGAGAGTACTGTGTGAAGGCCACCTTCCTAGGAGCCAGCCGGCAGCCCAGCAGCTCTGCACCAGGCTTCTTCCCACCAAGAGCTTTAGACACAACCTGGGCTGACCACGGCGCCAGGAACAGCAGGAAGCCTTCCCTCTCCTTCGCAGCACTATCATACGACTTTTCCTCTTTCGCGTGGGGATTACACTATATCAGAATGTCCAGTCATCTTTCCCGCCCTGGAAGAGATCCCAGTGCTGTGTGAGCACTGTGTGTGCTGTGAGACCCTTGTGCACAACTTGGGGGACTCTCTTGACCGTCTGTGGTTTTTTGTTGCCCACTAACAGCAACTCCAATGTCACCAATGAACACTGTCATCTCTCACTTATGCCGCTCCGCTAATATTCTGTCTATAACCTCTTCAGATCGAGTCAACTTGTGCTGCCTGTTCTGCCCAGCACGTCCAAATTGACTTCTCACTTTTTTTCTTCTTCAGAACCTTTAAAGCTTTGTTTCCTGATTCTGTGCTTGAATTTTCTCTTGATTTACTGATTTTCTGTAAATAGGACCTCTTGGCTTGTTTGTCTAATATCTCAATTTATTACAGATAAGAAGTAAGACACTTTCCTTGAATAAACTGAACAAACAGAGATAAAATAAAATTAGAGATAAACTTAAGTGGATGAGGATAGTGCAGCAGAGAAGAAATTAGAATAGAAAAGATAAGATGAGCCTGGGGAGATGAGGCTGAACAGCACAACGTGTACTTTCTCCTTTTTTGAGTTTCTGGTATATTTGGACAATGCAATTTTATGTGCAACACTTCCTATTCTTTCTTAAAAATGCCAACCATGTTTTATTTAAAGTTTTTGGCTCGGGTAGAAAGTCCAGGCTCACAGAATGTCTAAGGCAGTAAGTGAATACTAGAGTGCAGAGGGGATTCCCAGTTTGTGAGTGTCCAAGGTCCTTTGCACAAAAAAGATTATGGAGTCTTTGTGGGGAAAGAGGTATGTTATAAAGTCTTTATAGGGAAAGGGAGTTTTTTGTTTCTCACTGAACATTGGGCACCTATCATGGCCAAACATATACTTGTTGATTTGAATGCTCTCATTTTACATTAAAGTCTATAAACAATGTGACAAGGAAGGTTAATGAGAATTTAATATGACAGAATATGAAGACTTAAATTTGTATTTTGTTTCTTGTTGCTTTGAAGAAGTGATTCATCCTTGGGGATGTAAGAAGACTTCATAGTTTTAGATGGATCTTGCTCTCCTAAAAGACAAAAATGCTATCTCATACTTTTTGGAACTGGAGTATTATGTAGCTCCTACTTACACCCTTCTATTAATGTCAGGAAGGACAAAGGGTTGAAAGGAAGAGCTACTTTGCCTGGTGAATTAGAAAGGGACTAGGGAAGCTTCTTTGAAATTATGGCAAGTGGCTGGATTTTCACCAGTTGGTTGTGGCAACTGCCACCAAAGAGAGAGTCTCAAAAGAACAGAAATTTAATATCTCAGCCTGGGAGCCACAAACTGTCCCGTATGTGAAGGACTAGGCACTTCCATACACAGGAAATAGCGCTGTGATTTTCCGGGTTGAGGAATGGAGACAGAAGAGAATGGTCCGAAGGGAGGGACTCTTTCTGGACTTTGATGAGTCCTGAAAGTTCTTAGCATGTCCCAAGGTGAGTGGTTAGCATAGACAAATTAAAATTCCTATTAGATATAATTGATTCACAAATACGAAGAAAAAGACTTTCTTAGATGTTGGGTGTCGAGGAACAACATATACCTATTAATTCAGCTATGTTCCAAGAATTGCTGCTACATGAACGTCTTCATGTATCTTAAATAAGCAACAAATTGTAATTTTTCTACATTTTTCACTACCCAGGAAACATGCTAAAAATCAGAATACCGGAATCCACTACAGACGTGCTGATTCAGAATACTTGTGCAAGAATAGAACCTGCGAATCTATATTTTTCCTTTCCTATCAATGCCACACTGATCTGCTAGTTGAAAATGTCTGGTGCAGTGATAAAATATGAACTTTGGGTTCAAACAAGTCAGAATTTAAAGTGAAACTCAGGCAGAGTATCCTGACGGGCTGGAGGCAGGTGTACTCACCAGGTCTGCAGGTATTCAGGGTCTATACAAAAATACAGCCATGGGAAGACAAGTAAAAGAGCAGGGACACAAATCTTTAAAGGTTCTGAAGAAGAAAAAAAATGAGAAGTCAACTTGGAAGTGCTGGGCAGAGCGGCAGCACAATTTAACTCAATCTGAAGAATCAGATATATAGATAGAATATACATATATAGACAGAATATTAGCAGAGTGGCAGAGGAGAAAGATGACAGTGTTCATTGGTGACATCGGAATTGCTGTTAGTGAGCAACAGAAACCACAGATGGTCAAGAGAGTCCCCCAAGTTGTACACAAAGGTCTCACAGCACAAACTGGGATCTATTCCAGGGTGGGAAATGATGATTGGACATTCTGATACAGTGTAATCCCCACGCGAAGGAGGAAAAGTCATATCAAGGTATCACTAGACCATGAAAACCTTTGACCAATACTCTCTTGTGACAAACACCGCAGCAAATTTGAAATGGAAGGAAATTAGTGCAAACTGATTTTTGAAAACCTGTCAAACTTAACCAATCAAAGCAAAACTACGGCCAATATCATAATATTTGATATTGAAAAACCAGACTCTCTCTCCCTAAGATAAGGTAAAGATTGTCTCCCTTGATCACGTCTATTAAGTATACTATTAGATGCAATAGAATAGAAAGAAAAGAGGAAGTAAGTTATATTCAGATTGGGAAGGAAGAAATAAAACTGTCTTTATTCATAGATGACATAACTGTACTCCCAAAACTATTGTGTGGATTCAATGCAATCTTGATTGAAATCCCAAAAGCATATTTCACAGATCTAGAGGAAATAATCCAAAAATTCATCTGAAACCACAAGAGACCTAGAATAGCAAAAGCAATTATATAAAACAAGGACATGGCAGGGGTAATCATGATCCCCAAGTAGAAACTCTGCTTGAAAGACACTGTGATAAAAGCAGCATGGTACTGGCAAAGTAACAGCCCTGAGAACCAGTAGAATAGATTATAAGATAGAGAATCAACTTCAGATACACTATGCCACCTCATCTTTGACAAAGGAGCCAAATATCCTCAATGGAAGAAAAATAGCCTCTTTAACAAATGGTGCTGCAAAAACTGGGCTTTTACCTGCCAAAGACTAAAGCTAGATCTATCTCTTTCACCGTGTATTAAACCAAAATCAAAGTAGATTAGAGACCTCAATATTAAAACAGAAATACTAAACCTTCTGGAAAACAAGGTAGGTAGAACTCTTGGAGATGCTGACTTAGGGAAAGACTTTATGAATGAAACCTCTATAGCATGAGAACTAGCAGAAAGAATCAACAAATGGGATCTCATCCTATTAAAAAGCTTCTGCACAGCAAAAGAAACCACCAGCAGAGTGAAAAGACAACTAACAAATTAGGGAAAAATTTTTACCAGTAGTTTCTCAGACAAAGGGCTACTATCTATTATATATATACATATGGAGCTTTAAAAAATCATTCCCCCCAAATTTAAAGACCCAATTCAAAAATGGGCATTGGAAATGAATGTATACTTTTCAGATTAAGAAGTAAAAGCAGCTAAGAAGCATATGAAGAAATGTTCAACATCACTAGTCATTTGAGAGATGAAGATGAGACTTCATCTCATGCCACAAAAAATGGCTACTATCTCAAAATTAACCAGCAATAAATGTTGGAGAGGCTGCCAGGAGAAAGGAACCCTTCTCCACTGTTGGTAGGAATGAAGACTGGTGCAACCACTGTGGAAAGCAGTGTGGAGATTCCTCAAAAAACTTGGATTCGAGATCCCATTTGACCCTGCTATTCCTCTGCTGGTATATACAGAAAGGAATTAAAATATTCTTATGACAGTGACATATGTGCACCCATGTTCATAGCAGCTCAGTTGTGATTGCTAAATCTTGGAAACAACCCAAATGTCCATCAAATGGAGACTGGATAAAAAAGGTGTAGTTCGGGGGCCGGAGAGTTAGCTCAGTGGTTCCGGCGCCTGTCTTACAAGTGCAAGGGCCGGGGTTCGATTCCCCGGTAACCACATAACAGTACTGGGTGTGGAGACCCACACTCAGCAGCAACCAGTACCACGTACCACAGTGCCAGGCGTGGTGGCTCACGCCTGTAATCCCAGCACTCGGGAGGCAGAGGCAGGAGGATTGCTGTGATGTGAGTTGGAGGCTGAGCTCAGGGCCAGCCTGAACCACAAAGCGAGACCCTGTCTCAAAAAACCTAAAAAAAAATAAATAAATAAAAAAGGTGTAGTCCTTTTATAGAATGGAGTATTACTCTACCATAAAGAATGATAAGTTTGATTCATTTATACTCAAATGAACTTACCTTAAGGACATACTCATAAGTGAAATAAATAAGTCACAGATACATAAATATTCTATCTTTTCTTTGGTATGAGAAACTGAAGATATAAATGACTTCTAGAGTGTATGACAGATACTGTGAAATAGAAAATATTCAAATGGCAAAAAGGAGTAAGAGTATATAATGTGGAGGAAAAATACAATGTTAAAAAAGAAAGCAAAGCTTATCTATACAAGGTGTGGAGTGGGAAGGGAAATGGGAAAAATGAGAATTAAGTTGTGCTAGTTGGTAAAAAGTTTTCAATGTTGATTGTGATCATGATGTGTATATAAAATGTAAAAAAAAAAAAATCCTTCCTCAAATTAATGTTATTATAGCAAGGTACAGTATACTAAGGTTAATAAAGTCAGTGGATTTCCTGTATCCCAGAAGTAAATAATTTTACACTTTTTAAAAAATTTAAATATTATTTACAATAGTACACAAAGGAAAAAAAGCTGAAGTATAAAGCTGAGACTACAAAGCACAAGAAAGTATATATAAGCACCATGTTCTTGCTCATTTTAGATGCCCATTTTTGAGCTGGGTCTCCTCTGGGGTTTCCCAGGGGAGGCAGTACATGCCAACAGCACTGATGGCTTTATCATGTAAACTGGAATTGAGCAAATGAGGAGACAGGTGACAGGCTGGGAGCTGAGCTTCTCACCACCGACACGAGGGGTCTGGACAGGCGCTGGGGAGCATCTGGACAATCTGCGTGCTGATGACGGGGTAGAGTTGGAGATATCAGGGTGACTTCAGCTAAATACGGATCAACTTGACATCTGAAAGCACTTAAACACATGTGCACGTACACTCTTACTAGACACAAATACTTCTGCAGCTTCCTCAGCTGAGGAAAAAAGAACACACACTGATAGTATTGCGATAGCAGTGACGTCACCACGACACTGACGCTAAATGAAATAGATTTCCAGTGCTCCTCACTGGAATAACTTAAGCAAGAAAGTACACTAGCACTGAATTATACTTAAATATAAAGCAAATATCCACACCCAATCTTTACTGATGGTAGAGGCAAATCTACAGTGCAGAATTCCAAATAATTTATACAACTGTTCCCCTTCAGACAGGTGCAGCACTCTTGACCATCCAAGTACGGGAAGTGCTAGTGACTGTCTTCCTACGCTTACAGAGAGAGGGAATTTAGCAGCTTTGCAGAGGAGAAACTTGACAAGCAAAACCTCAGCCACAGAGGCCAGGTCGGGCCTGGCAGTGGTAAGTGGAGCTCAGAGCACACTCTGTGAATGTGCTGTGAAGAGAGGCACTTGACCCTGTGGCCGTCCCTGCAGACCCCGAGCTGTAGGCTCCTCATGAGAAAAACATCAAGAAGAGCCCAGGCGAGAGCGCACTCCCTGACCAGGATGCGCCAGAATTGTCGAGGTCCTAAAAAACAAGGCGGTCTTGGCAGCCGATCATGGCCAGGAGAAGCCTAAGACACCGGGACAGCCAAGTGTAAGGCAGAATCCAGAAAGGCATTCTGGGAAGCACAGCCTAGAGCAAAAACTAAGGAAGCACAAATAAGTGTGGACTTCAGTAACCGGAATGTACCAGGACTGGCTTGTTATCTGAGACCTACACACATGGTACTGTAGGACACCGACAACTGAGGAAAACAGGTGAAGAATGTGTGGGAAACGTCCGTGCTGTCTTCACAATTTTTCTCTAAATCTACAACTGTTCTAAAATTAAAAGTCATCAAGTAAAGAAACATTAAAGAGTCGTAAGAAAAGGTAAAGCAGAGGAACGCAGGCCGCTGGATGCTGACAGACATTGGGAGTGTCCTGGCCCAGGTCACGCAGCCAGCTGGGGCTGAGTCAGGATTGGAACCCAGAGCTGAGCTGAGACAAAGAATCAAAATGGGAGGAGGGAATGAATACTGTGGCAGCAGGTCTTCTCCAAAGCCTGACAGAGCTCAGCTGACCCGCCTTGCTGACTTGGGGAGAATGCTAATGTTGGCAGAGTGAGAACTGGTGGCGCCAACAGGAAGAAAAGTGTCTGGAACAAGCTCCTCACATTTGTAAAGGTCTGCCCAAGTGGGCTTTGGATGTATTCAACATTCCACCTCTGAGCCTTAGAGCAAGCGATTATATTACAGATATGAAATATCCGTCCTTTGCAATCATGAAATCTTCCGAGATTTATAAAGAGCAGTGAGTTTGCCAAGAGCTCTGCTCGCAGCCTCGGAGATGTGTCTAATGTTAGCTCTCACGTGCTGGGCTGGTCAGGGGCCACACCTGCTGCCTGTGTCATCTTATTCCACCCCATAACAATACTGCAAAGCCAAAACCATCATATAAATTTTCAGAATTGAGCAAAATGTATTCTAAGAGTTAATTAGCCCCTCCCCAAATCACCTGACTGAACCAGGCTTGGAAGTCACATATGTATTGGGAAATCCACACCAATTTTCTAATTCTGGGCCTGACAGTAAGGTGTTTTCAAGCACTGGGCACAATTCTAAGTACTTTACAAATACTAATGTTCATAATCACTTATTAGGTAGTTCTTACTAAAGATTATATCTTTAAAATAAAATAAGTGACTCCATCTAAGTGTGACTGGTTTTCTAAAAGTGATTTATAAGAGTTGCCTCCGATTCCACCATCACTGACTCACAGACAAGCACTGTGTGTCTACAGTCCAGCCCCGGGCCCAAGATGAGGACGTTGTGAGGGCTGGGCAAAATGCCATGAAATGACACCTACAAAACTCAGTCCAAAGCAATGGAACAAAAGTTTACCAAAGGAATATTCTTTTAAAAACCAAACAGTGATAACATCCACTGAGGTTTTTTCACTTTGTACTTTAAATTCACATTTATTTGAAAAATAAGCCTGAAAATACACAGAAATGAAGGAATCCAGCAGGACTGTGTCACAAATACTGTCTTCTTCTTTCTCACTTCACAGGAAAAATAGAAAGAAAAGAAGGAAGAGAGTAAGGAAAGGTAAGAACAAGAGAAGGAAGGGGCAGGAGAGAGGGGGAAAGAAAAAGCACCGCACTAGAAGCAGGAAGGTAATATCAGCGTGTGACCTTCGGCCCCTGGCATCGCACACCCGGAGTCGAATCTTCTCTGTGTCCATTAAGAACTGAGTGGCCAGGGCCGGGGAGTTAGCTCAGTGGTTCCGGCGCCTGTCTTGCAAGCGCAAGGACCCGAGTTCGATCCCCGGTAACCACAACCCACACTGGGTGTGGAGACTCACGCCCAGCAGCAACCAGTACCACAAACCACAGTGCCGGGCGTGGTGGCTCACGCCTATAATCCCAGCACTCGGGAGGCAGAGGCAGGAGGATTGTGATGTGAGTTGGAGGCTGAGCTCAGGGCCAGCCTGAACCACAAAGTGAGACCCTGTCTCAAAAAACCTAAAAACAAAAACAAAAAAAAGAACTGAGTGGCCTCCGCCTAATCTCTACGCTTACCTGAAAAATCAGAACAACAGCTCTAAGGTGGTTTGTGATGATTAAAGAAAATACGAGAAGACTCTGTTGCTGCACCTCTAACACACAAGCAGAAATTCGTCTCTGCAGTTCATTCTTCCTCAGACACGTCTTGAACCGTGGGTGCGTAAGACCAGGGAAGATAGGTTCCTAAGGCCTATGCTAATAGAAGAGGCTTGAAGATACAATACAATAAAAGTGCAGTTGGAAAGCCATACCTTGGACCATCAGAACAAAAGATATACTTTGACAGCCATTTGCATTCCTAGAGGGGACTAACAACCTCTAAAGCTTGGAAATGTATTTTACTGTCATGAAAGGAGCATTGGCACTTCCCAGTAGACCCCCCTTCTTTGGTTCTGATTCCTTAAAACAGTGAGCAGAGTAATGGGAGACTAAGGATGGCACGTCCTAGACACCTGAGATAGTCAGTGTATAAAAATAATGAGGATGTCTTGAGAGCGTTCCCAACGACATCGTTCAAAGTCAGACAAACAGTGATCTTCTCTACATTTGTATGGCATGGAGAACCTTCCTCCAGTTCAGATGTCTGAGACTTTGTCAGCCATTCAGGGACCAACCTGTTCGTTCAAGGAAATGTTTCATTACAGCATTCGGTCATAATTTCTCTCATGCTCATAGTATAAAACTTAGCTATTAAAGACTGAGGCTCAGATCTTACCTCTCTTAGTTATTCACCAAGGCACATTGTACTCTCTGGGCCTCGGTCTTCTACTTTAAAAAGTAGATATTAAGAATATTACCTACGTAGGAAGCTACATCAGCTAATCTGTCCAAATGTCCCTCAAAACACTCTACACACATTACTTACGTCAGTATGTGGCAATTACTGACTTACCATTTCGTACTTTTATTTCTTGCCGTATCTGGCTCCTGCCCCTTCTTTATGCGCTTGAGAGATTCCATTCTAAACTCAAGGGCCCTATGCCTAAAATCTCATCCTTCTGAGACACTTGACTATTTTTCAATCCGAATGAATTCTCATCAAGTCTTTCCACTCCTGTACCTGGAAACTTACAAAACAAAAGAAGTCCTGTGCTGGATATAAGCAAGGCTAAGAGATGGAAATAAATGTGCTTGTGCTAACCTTGAAGAGAGGGTGAGCACAAGCTCAGTCTATTGGTTAGTGATCAGAGAGAGGTGGCAGCAGCCAAGAGAACTGATTTGCAGATTCCCATGCTACTCAGCTAATCTGGAAGAAGAATGGGCAAAGAACTGCCAAGACCAAGACATGAACTATACAGACAGAGGTGGCACGCACGCCTACATGACCAACCAGGGCGGTCTCGCTGTCCAGGTAACAGCACCAACGTGACTGCAGGACTTGGATAGCCTCTATGCTTTGTGTGCATTCTAATCAAGTCCTTGAGATAACTAATGTTTCTCTAAAACTAGTGAGCCAAGTGTCAAAGCAGATAATTTAACAGAGATTTCAGCTCTCAGCACAGCAGCCATCAAAATAGTGATGAAGATTTAAGACCAGGATGATGTTCTCCTTCTTTTGCCAGCAGAAGGGATGATGGTGAGTCCTTCCTCATGTGTGTTCAATAAAGCGCATGCTCTGAAACAGAAGGGTAGGGCAGGAGGAAAGGAAGAAGGGTTGTGCTAGGAACTATGTCCCCAAAGATTTTACCTCCAGCTGTTGAGAAGACCTAGCTTTACTTCTTACTCTTTGCCAGAAACAACTTTCAAAACTGCAGGAGTAGTTCATGTTCTTCCCTTGCTTTCATCTCCTAGGAAAGGTCATATTTTATGAGAAGTGTGGCCTTTTGTGATATGAACAGTATCTCTCTCAGGTGATGTAGTTTTCTGTGAGGCTTTCAGGCAAAATTAATTGATCCCCAGCCCCAGTCTCTGTCCATACGTGTCCTAGGCCGTTTCCCGTTTTATAACAAAATGCCTGAGATAGAAATTCACTTGAAGAATTATTTGGCTTGCAGCCCCAGAGAGTGAAAAGTGCAAGAACATTCAGAAGCACCTGCTGGCATCTCAGGAAGGCCACTTCGTGGATCGTAAAATGGTGAAGGGCATCAGGCAGACAGAATGATCTGGAAGGTCCAGTCCCGGTGTGTCTGAGCCAGCACCAAGGTGCTGCGAGGGCAGAGGGAGAGGCGGGCAGCTGTACAATGCAAGTACGGTTTGTTGGAGGAGACTGCTGACCAAAATGCAATGCTGGTGGCAGGAAGGCCAAGCAGACCTAGCAGCTTGGGTCAGAAGTGGGAGCCTGTAAAGTAGTCAGGACAAAATTTCATCTGATGGGGGCCGGGGAGTTAGCTCAGTGGTTCCGGCGCCTGTCTCACAAGCGCAAGGGCCCGGGTTCGATTCCCCGGTAACCACATAACAATACTGGGTGTGGAGACTCACCCAGCAGCAACCAGTACCACATACCACAGTGCCGGGCATGGTGGCTCACGCCTGTCATCCCAGCACTCGGGAGGCAGAGGCAGGAGGATTGTGATGTGAGTTTGAGGCTGAGCTCAGGGCCAGCCTGAACCACAAAGTGAGACCCTGTCTCAAAAAACCTAAAAAAAAAAAAAATTTCATCTGAGCCTGAACATACCAGGTTCCAGTGTCAATGGAGCAAAAGCATCCCTGACACTGATGATGCCAGTGTCCAGGATGCAAAGTTCCATCAACCACTTGAGTGGTTTTGTTTGGTCATAATATTTTGAGAAACTATTAAGAAAAAAGCAACCAGGATTATTTGGGGACTAGTTATGGTGTTAACATTGCTAATGTAGTTCTAATTTGCCCCATAATAATGATGACATAAAATAATTATATCTTCTGTCACAAACAGACTTATGAGAGTTGATCTGAAGCAGATAAACATCCCTTTTATCTTGCACTAGTGCACAATGGATCCTTAAAATATACATAGTCAGTGAAAGCAGAGCATAGACAGTCTTGACTCCCCACCCATTGGTTTCTGGAAATGCAATACTCCCTTGATAGATTCCTACACCGCACCTGCCAAAGAATGCACAAATGTGTGAGTGAGTAAGTGAGTGAAAGAATAGACTGATGCAAGTTTTATAACATTCAATATATGAGAAATTCATAAAAATATTGTATATTTTGGGACAGGTATTAGCTCAGTGGTTCCAGCATCTTTATTCCTAGTTCGATCCCCAATAACCACACACCACAATGCCGAGAGTGGTGACTCACGCCCGGCAGCAATCAGTACCACATACCACAGTGCCAGGCGTGGTGGCTCACGCCTGTAATCCCAGCACTCGGGAGGCAGAGGCAGGAGGATGGCTGTGAGTTCAAGGCTTGCCTGGGCTACACAGTGAGCTCAAGGCCAGCCTGAACTACAAAAGTGAGATCTTGTCTCAAAAAATATAGACATAGATATAAATATAGATAGATAGTATATTTGCCAAGTAAATAGTATATTTGCCAAAATATGTGATATTTTTGAATAAGTAAATAAAAGTAAATGAATACTGATTATCAAAAATATTATTCAAATCAAAAACTTGATTATCAGACATATTATTCATTAATGCTAGGCTTTTCTCTGAAGAATTAAAACCCCATTCTCTGTCTTTATAGTATAACTAAATCATGAAAATCACTAGACAGAAAAAGCCATATGTGGCCCACTGGAGAATCATAGAAAAAAGTCAACACCAACCCCTAGAACATGTGCACAAAAAAAATATTCTTCAGCCCTTCAGACTGTAAATACTACACTTTTTTTTTTCCTGTTAAGAATCCTTTCCTATCATTATTGTCATGGACTTATTCACTCATTTATATCACAGTTAATTAGTGTACACTTCTGAATTTGAATCTCTGTAGAGATTTTGTTTTCTTTAATTCTTCATTTCAGCTCACTAAAGAATTTAAAATTTAGAGAACAAGAAATTGAGTGCTGCTTAATATTTGGTTTGGAGGATCTTTTATAATTGTTCAATTCAGTGTGATTCACCTAACTCAAAAGAAATTTAGATAGAAGCTCAATAACATTTATGACAAGACAAAATTTATTACAGAAGAACTATTTCTAAACACCATTCAAATATAGCTGAATTTGCTCTGTAAAATACAGATGGTCAGTTTACATATTGTTCAAGGGTTATCTGGACATTTGAAAATACATGTGTACATAAAATTTGAAGTTTTAAGGGAAGCTCATAAATACACTTAATTTTGATAGGTATTTGTAACAAAGTAGGAAAATGACAGTTTTTATGCATCGAGGTTAAAAAATTATTTAGATGAGGGAGAAGACTGAAATATATTTCCTGTTCCTCTAAGCGCGTTTTGAACATAAGTCTATGTTTTGTGAGGGGAGTGTAAAGGCAGTGACACTGCTGGACACCAGATGTCTTCTGACACGAGGGCAGTTTAAGGTGGAAACGTGCTGTGTAACCTCGCTGATGAGCAGGTCTGACAACAGCACAGCTTGTAGGTGGAGAACGAGGGAGCTTCTGCCGTGTCTGCGGGAGAAGCCACCACGCGTGCAGCACGACTGCGGCCACGGCATCCAGCCTCAGCGGTCTGGTCGCCAGGGGACTCTTGGCTCCCTCCCCCACCTGCTCCCACATTTTGCTCTTTACCAAGTATGATTTGACGATTTCCCAAGCTCTTTGCTGGAGAGGCAGGAAATGAGTTCAACAGCTTTTCCAACTGAACATCTGAAAGGTGGGGGGAGGGGTGGGGCACACAGATGCTCGGCATTCCCCTTTCCTGTCTGCGTCCATCTCTCCACGGAATCCTGTGCCATCCTTTCTCTGGAGCATCCAAATTCTACCCATCAGTTAGGAGCTGGCACACAGGCCGCCCCATCTCTGAGGGTTTCTCTGATCGCCTCACCCCCACAAGCCTCACCTACCATGGAGAAAATCTGAAATAGGTCACAGCCTATCGACTCCCCTTCGAACACAGCTTCCTCTTCTCCAGGCCGTCCAATCTCTGTCCTTCTGTCCACACTGGACAAACATGCATAGGAAAATGTGTGCTATGACAAAGAGGATATGGCGAAGTGGAAACACGAGATTTGTGTAAGAGGAGAAGTATGGTAGAATCCTCCTTCTCTTGCTTAGCAGCCAAATTAGTTACAAATTGATTTTTTAATGATCTGGACTAACACAGCATTAATTTTCCTCATATAATAGAATCCAGAAAGAAACCTAGGACTGGCACAGCTGTGCCAGTGTCATTCGAACATCAAACTCCTTGTGTTAATCCCCCTCCCTCCCAGGGGCCCTGGCTTTATCTCACGCCTGCTGCAGGGCGCAGCCTGGCCCTGAAATTCTGGGCCTTTCCTTCAGGTCCAAACAAGAAAGTGAAATACAACAGTAATAAGAGAAAAGTAGGGTGTGCCAGCTGAAGCAGTCTATTTTTAACCAGGAGCACAAGTTTTCTCAGCATCCACATCAACAGACTTCCAGGCTCACACCGCTGACCGGGATTGCACCCAACGATTCCATTAGCTGGAGGCAAGCCAGGGAGAAGAGGCTCAGGGAAGTTAATTAACCTCTTTGAAAATTCAATTTCAAAATTTTAAAGATAGGAGAAACACTGACTATCATATTGGGATTTTAGTGGCATTTATAAATGTCTCACAGTGAGTAACACATAGCAGGTATTCGTTAATTTATAAGATGAATAAAAGAATAAAAATACAGTGTCATTATCAAATACCTCCTATAAACTAATCACAAGAAAGTACCATTTACAATGTTGACTCTGAGTTAATCACTGGGCAAAGCCCAAGAATAAAAGAATGATTAAGTTAATCTTTACAATCTAGGAAGTAATACTGTACCAAGAAAAACACATATGGAAATATGTAAATTTAATGGAATGTAAGAAATTGCAGGAATAGCTGCATGTACAAGGGTCATGGCAGCAGAGCTCAGGAAAAGACCAAGAGCAGCTATTTGACTTAGGCAGGGACTCAGGAAGAAAAAGCTAAACCAGGACAAGAGGAGAGAAGAGAAGTCAGGAGGAATCAGAGTGTGGAGAGGTACAAGGACCATGAAGACCTGGCAAGACACAGCTACACATGCTTGGCGGCAATGAAGGAGGACATATTGCTGTGACTGTGTGGATATGTGTGTGCCTTCTGCTTCCCACTGCAGTGGTAAAATGTCTGAGAATAACAACTTCAGTGAGGGAAAATTTATTTTGACTTATGGATGCTGAGGTTCCGGTCCATGGTCAGTTGGTTCATTACTCTCGGCCTAAGGTAAGGCAGGGCCTCATGGAAAAAAGGCAGAAGAAGAAAGCTGGCTACCACATGACACCCCGGGAGAAGGAGGAAAACTAAGAGAGAGAGAAGAGGCTGACCAAGGACCAAATGTACTCTTCACAGGCACAGGCCAGTGACAAACTTCCTCCAGCCAGAGTCTGCCTCCTAACAGCAAACTCAGGTCAGAACTTATCGTGAATTGACCCATCCTGTCAGTACCCTCAAGTCTGTTTTGGCTGATTTCCCATCCTGTGACTACACCTGACATCCACAGTACAAAGGACAAGAGGTTTACTTTACCGCATAGCTTCTAAAGAATTCAGTCCACAGCTCTCTCCAAGGCAGGAAGAACATGGTGAGTCTGGAGGAGGAACATGGCTCATGTCATGGCCACCAGGAAGCAGAGAGTACAAGGAAGGGTGGGGAGAGACAGACCCTGCCAGTCCCAGCCCCAGTGGACAGCTTCTGGTCAGACCCCGCCCCCTAGCAGCATATTCAGTCCCGAACTCTGGATCCACAGGTAATGCAATGTCCCTAAGATCCAGTCGCCCTCTGAAGGTGTCACTCTGAACCAATGCCTCTGAGTCACTCTACATCTAAACCCTACTGTGACCCAGTCACTCCTGTAAGCCTGACCTCTGAACACTGCTGTGCTGGGGATCAAGTCCTCAGGAGACAGGCGCTGGGGGACACTTCATATATCAGCTGTGCACTGTGATAGGACATGAATGTGCTAAGCACCTGGAACTGACAACTGTCCTTGTACAAGCTCCTTCCCTTTCTGAGCCGAGCCTAGTGATTCACTTCTAATACAGAGAACACGGCAACAATGGAGGATCATCACCTCCATGATTAAATGAGCAATAGCTGCGACTTTCTTCTTGCAGGCATTTTTTAGTGTGTTTTCTCAAGTGATAGATCAGTCATATGGCAAAGAACCAAAAGCAGCTCACAGCTACCAACCAGCCAGAGACAGAGGACCACCCTCAGCCAACAACCCGCTGGAACTGAGTGAGTACTGTTAACAACCACGGTGTGAGCTTAAAGTGGATCTTCCCCTGGATGAATCCTGAGAAGACCACTCATCCCTTGATTGTACCCTGTGAGAAGTGCTATTGCAAAGGACATGGCTGGGCCATGTCTGGAGATGAGCTACCAAATGATGAAGTTCCTGATTTAGGCCACTTGGTTAGGTGACACCCTTCACAGCAATAGATTTCAGGTGCGTTTATCAAGATGTTACAAAGCAACGCTTGGTACCTCACCATTAGCATGCTCCCTACTTAAACTCTAACTGACCAAACAAATAACAGATCCCATTATGTCAAATCAATGCCGGCTTTGACTAGACCTCCTCGCCTCATGAGGGGATTACAGTTGCGTGTTCACCAGATATGCTCTCCTGCACTCTCTCTCGGTCACACCAAGTGTCAGCTCCCACGGAGTCCGCCTTGCCTGTCCAGACAGCCAGAGCTTTCTCTGATCTGTCTGGAAATTTTTAGCTTCCCCTGGATTATCTTTGGTTCAAAGTTTGACTCGTTAGTGGACTCCTGGCAGTCTCATGTTATATTTATTTTATCTAAGGCATTATCCTCTAATATACACAACATGACCCATGCAAGGATTTCATAGCTATCTGAAAATTCCACCCTTATATTTCTTTTGTATCCCCTGGAGACAATAATAATTTTGGTTTCCTAGAATTCTTCAAACAAAAAAATAGTGAGTTTCTAGAATCTACTCATTCAAGTGATGTTTTGATTTATCTACGCTGCTGTTCCAGGCCCCAGCAGAACTTAAACAATATTTTTGAATGGTCTCTTCTCTTGAGCAAAAAATATGCCAGTGGGAAAACTGACAAATTGCTCCAACTGACCTAACTAGAAGGTTAATTAAAAATAATAAATTGGCCTCCTTAAAAGTCTAAAATGTACATGCATTTTGTGAGAGGTATAAAGTATCAGTGTTCCAACTGTCACGTGTGGGTTTCCCAGGACATAGATGATACTGAAGTTTCTCGTGCAGGAGGTTTATTAGGGAGCACTCTTGTAATCAAGCCTGTGGAAAAGAAGAAAAGCAGGCGAGAACAAAGAGGAGAAGTGAGGCCCTGTAAGGCCCAGTGACAGACTCAGGAAGCCTCTTGGGAACATGGGAATTAGCATGGGCTTTGCAGCCCCCGGACTGGGCTGAGATGGCTGAAGCTCTGCACTCTGCTTCACTCACTCACTGAGAGTGTTAGAGCACAAAGGATTTGATTTTGGACTCCGCAGCCAGGCAGGGCGGAAGGGATGACTGCTGAAGTGGACCTGCGGGCAGCTGTCCCTGCAGTGAGGAGGCACTCCTTTGCTGGAAAGGACCTGGCCTTTTGGAGCCACCAAACTTGGAATGGAGGCAAACATTTGCAAGCTTAATTGGGCAGGGAAGACGAGAGGGAAAAAGGTGCAGGTGTTATTTTTTCCGGTGGCGCTGTTTTGCTTCCTTTTCATATTAAAAGATGGAAGAACCCAGTTCAAGGAGAGAAGCTGAAGACACGGGACCGAAGGGAGATAGAATGAGCAAAATGAGTCACTTGTTTCTCCCTCCCAAAGCCACTTCGAGCTTTGTACACTCCCATCATTACACCTAATCCATAATTAGTTAATCCCCGTGATCTATACCAAAGCAGAAACACAATTTGATCCTCTGCATTCAGAAGTGCATAGAGCATAGTCTATTGAGTCTGTGAGCTGAACATTAAAAATAGAAAGCTCTAAAACTCCTTAAATATTACTTTGTGCTTAATTTAAATGAAGGTCACCTAAACATTATTCATTTTTAAAAGTAATAATATTCCCTCCCTACTCTGTAATAATATCCCTCTCTCTAGTCTCCCCACTGATGTGGGGCAGGAGAAAAGGGACAGATGTTTCTGGAAGTAATTATATTAAGTAATTAACAGACCAGATCTGGTAGCCCCCAGGAGCTTGTCATCTCACTACATAAATAAGAAAATCCAAATTGATACATCACAGCCCAGGAGTTGACAGACACAGTGAGATTTTGAGATATTCCAAGTTGTAGCAAAGACTTTCTTTTTTATAATTTCTTTTTCTACTTTGAAGAATCTGCTGTGAAAGATGATTAACATATACTTATTGGACTGGAAACCAAATAAATCAATACTGCTTTCTTTAAACCTAGAGAGCTCTCAGAATGATTTTTACAAAAATGTGTTGATCTTTAATAATCTTCAATGGACAGATCTTTGCAATCGATCTGCCAGGGGGCAGGGGAAAAGAGGGAAGCACCTCTCACCCTCATGGGGTCTCTGCTGCTTGTGTTTTCATTGTCTGTTTTCTCTGTGGCTGAAATGAAAAGCAACATTTCCGGAAAGATTTGTCTGAGGTTCTCATTCTTGGACCTCGAGAGAAATGTAAAGGCAGAAGCCCTCCCAGAAGAACATCATTCCAGGTTCTTGTAACTCTCCATAGATGCATCTAATCCAGCTTTGTATGAGATAAAAGAATACCAATTAGTGAAGAGAATCTTTAATGTGAGAATGTGTAATGCTCAGCCTTTGGAGAGTCCATGATTATGTAAATCTCTGATCTTACATCAGGTGGTTTGAATATGTGCTGCTCAATAGTAAAATACCAAACAGATTGTTTCATTCCAAGTGCTAGACCCTCAACAGCTACATTTCACAGGAGAAATTGCAACGTGAAAAGTACCCTGCAAAGTTTTTCAGACTGCACCAGTCACCATATCCCTAACAAAACATACCAGCTTACCTAAAGTGGAAGGAAGGTCCCAATGCCACCAAGGCACTACACCAAGCTGGGAGGACCCAGAACTCTCCCCCCTCAGCCCCACAGTTCTCCACAGTGCAGGGAAAGAGATGAGAATCAGCTGGCCAACCTGATGGATGATGAGACTGACACTTGGGAGGAGCACCGCTTCAGGACTGGGGTGAGTCAGAATGAGAGACACTCCTGGGAGATAAGCCCGCAGAGGATGAGAGCTAGTGACAGCTCAGCGGGGGTCCCTGGAAGGTCCAGGCTCAGGAAAGGATGATCACTGGGCCTTCATTCTGCGTGGAGCCAGCCTTGGTGGGAATAGTCATCAGAGGGCCATCCCAAAGAAGAAAGCATTTAGTGTCGCGGCGTGTTTGAGCGCTGGTGCTGCTGCCCACATCCTGCACACATCAGTGGCCTGAATTACTAGAGATCCATCAAGGGTCACTTGTTCATCTGCACTAATCAAGTCCCTTCATCTTGGCGAAGACGTGTTCACAGTGGCTTGTCAGCATCCAGTGACATCTACGTCACTGTTGTGAATTCACTATGATAACCAAGGTAACGTAGTAGTAACTGGAAGTCGCCTTTCTCTCAGTGCCGATTATCTAGATTGTCTGGGGCCACCGCCAACACGGGGGCTTGCTCCCAAAGAATGAGGCACCGAGCCAGAGAACTTGCAAAGCCTACCACACACACACACACACACACACACACACACACATCAGAAAATGACAAGGCAACAAAAAAGCCTCCAAATTTTCCCATCTCCCCCACAATCAGTTCAGGAGGCTTTGAGGGGTAATAAATCACAATCTTCTCAGTAGACCGGTCTGAGAGGTTCCAGTAGAGGCAAAATTGTTCAATAAGCTACTTGACAAATTTAAAGAAGATGCAACTAATCAGATGGGGACCATAATGAAACAAATGATTAGCAGCTCCAGACAAGACAGTGCTAAAAATCTAGTGGAGCTAAAGAAAGAGATGTAAAACACAAATGTCCAGCACAAGAAAGAACAGGAGTCAGTCCATTTAAAAAGTTCCAAACAGAAATCCAGGAGATTAAAAATATGATTGAAAGTATGCATAACAGAAGTGACCAGAGTGAAGACGGCATGTCAGATGCAGAGGACGGGCTCTGGGCAGTCCCATGTAATGAGAGACACCTAAAAACAACAGAGGAACGTGAAAACTAAATCCACAACTCCTCAGTGACCTGAAGATAGAGGAACTGAATTAGTCAAAAATCTAGAAGGCAGCCCGAAGGAAATAAAAACCTGCTCACATTGGACTGGGGATGCAGCTCAATGCCACTGAGCCTCCCTCACAAGCTCAAGGTCCTGAGTTTGACTCCCAGGCCCCAAAACAAAAAAAAAAACTTACATATACAAGTAATAGAAGAAAACTTTCCAGGCATGGAAAAATAATTTAACACATATATAAGGAAATGATATAGAATCCCCAATAGCCATGATCAGGAAAAAACACTGTAGAGCCTACAATAATTAAACTATCAAAAATACAACAAAAAAAACAATTCATTGCTAGAGAAATGCAATGAGTCTCCAATAAAGGAAAGCTTATCAAAATTACAATGAACTTCTCAATTCAAATCTTAAAATCAAATAGAGGGTGGAGTAAAGGGTTTGTTTTTTGTGTGTTTTTTGTTTTGTTTTGTTTTTGAGCTTTTAAAGAAAACAACTTCCAACCCAGACTGTAATAGTATACAAAATTGCCTTTTAAAATTGATGAAGAAATAAAATACTTCCAAGATGAAAAAATCTAAAGAAATCCATGGCCACCAAAACTTCTCAAGGACATCCTAGAAGAAGACAATAAATCTAATAATGCCAAGAGGTCCAATAAAACAAATACATCAGGTGGGACTAGCAGTTAAGTAGAAGGGAAGAAAAGCAAAATAGGAAATTAATACAATGACAGGAATAAGCCAATAAGTATCAGTTGTAACTATCAATGTAAATTGACTCAACTCCCCAATTAAAAGACACATGTTAGCAGAACTGATCAAGAAAAAAAATCCACTGGTGTGATACATGCAAGAAACACATTTCACACACAAAAAAATCCATAGACTAAAAATAAAAGGATAGGAAACAATATTCCATGAGTGGTAACTCAAAGACAAGGAGGCATAGCCATCCTGTGGATGTCAAGGCAAAACAGACCAAAAAAGGCAAAGAAAGATGTTATATATTGATGGAACTATTAAACAGAAAGAGATAACACATATATTATAAACATATATGCTCCATTCTATGGTGGGGTTCAATTTCACAAATTAACTAAATGATATAAAAGATCAGATGAACATCAATACAGTTCTCGTACATGATGTCAATATACTACTATCACAAACGAATCAACTAAATAAAAAAATCAACAAAAGAAAATGGGTGATGAATCAAACCTTCCAACAAGTGGACTCAGTAGACATCTAGAGTGTTCTACCCAACAATAAGAGAACATATATTCCTTTGGCAACACATGGTGCTTTCTCCAAAAGAGTTAGCATACTAGCTAAGAAAGCACACCAAAGTAAATGCAAAAGAAATCAAAATTTTGATATTCATATTATAAGATCACAGTACAATGAAACTAACACTTCATAGTAAAAGAAACCACAAAAACTATGCAAACATATGGAAATTAAATAATACCTTCTTGAATAATCAATGAGTCACAGAGGAAATTAAGGAAGAAATTAGACAGTTCCTGGAATCAAAAATACTGCCATTACAACACACTAGAATTTAAGGGACACAATGAAAGCAGTTCTTTGAGTGAAGAGGATACTAGTGATTGTCCATGTCAGAAAAACAGAACAAGCCCAAATCTGTAACTTAGTGATGCATCTCAAGGTCTTAAAAAAAAATAGACTCTCCAAACCCAGAGCTTACACATAAAAGAAATCATAAAGATAAGAGCAGAAATTAATAAAATTAATTAAACAAGGAATACTTAAAATTCCGTAAGACAAAGAATCAATGAATCAAAAAGCTCATTCTTTGAAAAGATTTTTAAAAATTGAATAAATCCATAGCCAGTCAAACAAAAAACTAATAAAGAAAAGAGACGGTTAAGTCAATGAGAAATGAAAAAGTTTTCACCATGGACACTGCTGAAACTTGGAAATTATTAGCAGCTACTTCATAAACATGTATGCCAAACAGTGGGTTAAGCAAAAGGAATGGAAGTATCCCTAGATCTTTAGGAACTGCCACAAATGAATAAGTAAATGTGAAAATCTCGAACAATGTGATAACATGTAATGCAACTGAAACAGTAATTTTAAAAAACTACCAACTAAGAAAAGTCCGGAGGCTGATGGATTCAAAGCCAAATTCTACAAGAACTTCAGAGAAGATAGAACATCAATATTCCTCCAACTGTCTGATGAAATCAAGAGAGAAGGAATACTTACAAAATCATTTTGGGAGCTAAGATTATATTCATCCAAAAACCAGACAACAACCAGAAGAGAGAACTATACAATAACTTCTGAAATGAACACAAATGCAAAACCATTCATAAAAATCCCAGCAAACAATGTAATAGATCATCAAAAAGATCCTATAACATGGTCAAGTAGGCTTCATCCTAGGGATATAAGGATGGTTCCACATACACAAATCAATAACTACAATTCACTGAATAAACATGAGCAAGGAAAAAACTACATTCTCATTTCAGTAGAGGCAGAAAAATCCTTTGGCCAGATCCAGTATCCATTTGTGAGTAAGAAAAATTGAAGAAAATACGTATAAGTCTTTATTATCCCATGTTAAAATCCAGTATGGCAAACTGAAATTGTCAGAAGTTACTCAGAGCTGACCTGAATGACAAAGCTGGGTGTCCAAGGCTGTTGGAAAATCCTATCTGGAAGATATAATGGTACGGTCGAGACTGTAACCAGGCCAAGCATTCCTGCCTGCAGACGGACTTGGGGACTAGACTCTTTGCCTCTGGTAACAACAGGGACTCAGTGGTCCCACTTACTGTGATGCTTCTAGGCAGAACTGCACCCGGATCCACACAGCTTCTAAAGGATTGGTCCTGCCGTCAGTCCTGCCCTGTGGAATCTTCATCTGCCTAACTTCTCAGGGACTATTGCCAAGTGTCTTCCTTGCCCTCCAGGGTCTTTTAGAATGTATCGAATGAAAGATGGCAGCTTGGATCTAGGGGGATAAAAGGTCTGACAAGCTTGGATCTGGGTCCTTGTTGCCAAAAGCTGCATGGATCAGGCCCAAGCTCAGCATCTTCTCTGAGCCTCATTTCTGTCTAATTATTAATTATTTTGTCATGTACTATTGACTCATAGGAGACTAGAACCTAATGCAAAGGTTCTGGTTATGTTCCCTTCCCAGGTCTCTCACACAGGCGGGTCACAACTCCTTCTAACGTTGAAGGTAAACAACTAAGGGGACTGTTAAAGCAGCCAAGCAGAGGAAGACCAACAGGAGTCCACACATGGCCTCTCCAAGCGAAGCGTTTTAGAAGAGGAAGCTTGCATCCATAACTGTGACCCGGGCATGCTGTTGGAAAAGCCCCTGCTCCACACACTTAGCAGCCTTTTACTGTCACCACTGAGGCCCCAACACACAGCTGGATTCTGGAGATATTGAGACAAACAGGACTTAGTCTCCTCCTGGGGATACTCCTGGTCTACCCGGTAAGACAAATAGTGGAGTATTCCAGAGGCTGTAAAAGTTCTTTCTTAGAAATAAGCATCAGAAAACAACGGGAAACTGTGGCTAAGGATCACTGACACTTTCCGTTTTCTGATGAAACTTATGGATCACTGACCCAAATGATGTTTTACAATGCAAAATGTAAACTGCATTACAGTGAAATTATAGTGAAACTAATTATGTCAAAATATACTTATAGGATGTTTTTCAAATGTGTCTTCAAACATGTGCTTATTCTACATGTGCTTATTATGTAATGAAAACAAGATTTTATGTTGGGCAATCATGAAGATCACAGACAAAAATGTAAAGTACATGAAACAACTATGATGATGAATGAAGATATCTGTGATTTCTATTGGTAATATAATCTCAAATACCGATGGTGGTAATAACAATAGCATTTGTTAACTACATTCATAATGAAAGTAAATAATCAGCCTCAGTGAGAAGCTAATGCAAATAAGGACAGTTTTCCCACTTTTAGACCTTCCAGAGTTCATTATGGGCCCTTTGGGAACCTCTACAGTGGACAATGATGATGCTGAGTCTTAAATCGGGGGTAAGGATGAGAGAAGTACAGCCATGGTAAGAGGATCTGTAGGCACCAGGGTGTGCTTGAGCAAAGGCACACAGGTAAGAAACAACACGACATCTTTGGGGACATTCACAAAGTTTGTTTTAGTAATAGATAAAATGTTGTAATGTTATTTCCAGTGCTGATGAGCTTTGTTAGTGTCCGGTAGACAGGCTCTGTCCCCTAGGAGGTGCCAACTTGGGGACTAATGTCATCCTGTTTAATACAGTGTTCAATGCTACTTACAGGAATTGCAGGGGAGAGAATCTGGATTCCAACTCTGGTATTTGGCATTCTTTACCTCTTGCCACAGTACAGTTTATCCACTTGTGCATATATTTCATCAATATTTCCTGAACAACTACAGCATGTTAGGAAATGTGTTGAAAAAAAAAATAATGAAAGTGTGTCACAGAAACCACTTCTAGGAAGGAGTTCAAATCTAGCATGGGGGATAGGATTTGAAAATCAATTCTTCTAGTACTAACAATGACATAATACATGAAAATCACATAGTTTAGTACTTAAGAGTCTAGAAAGTGTTCAGTATGTGGCAATTTAAGTTCTATCAGGTTTCCTGGGGAAAAGAAACACACGAGGGATGTCTTCATAATAAAAGTGTCCCTTCCCATAAAGCCTTTTTTTATACCAAGGATTTAATGAAGTTTCCTATTTCCTCAGAGAGTCTCTCCTTCTCCACTGTTCTACAGGTTTATGACATGGTTCCACAGACATGGGCTGCCCAAAGAACCTAAGATCATGGATATATATTAACTGCAGTTCACACCCTGTACACCACACCTGGGTGTGCTTCTCCAATTGACAATATTCCGTGCATATGACTCGTCATTGCTGGGACAGTTACATTCTTATTGTGAAACTCCACTTGAGAAGATCATTATGATCTCGGACCTCGTCTCCCTGGATTCTACCCTAATCCTTGCTGGTTTCATCTATACCTATTCCCTGTAATAATCTATTACCAGGAGTAAACTCTTTGTCTGAGTTTCATTAATTATTCTAGTGAATTAACAAACTTGAGTTTTATCTCTGGAGCTTCAACACAGGCAAGGACCTGGTTGCCTTGCTTTGCTTTGCTTTCTTTTGTTTTGTACTGTGTTTTTGCAAAGACTTCTCTGCTTCATTCAGCCCACAATGTTCTCTGCATCAAAATTATGGCAGACTTTAACAGCATAGTCTGTAGCATACTTGTGAGTTTAAACTAATGTCCAGTCACTTAAGTGCTTCATGACTAGGTGTCTAGCAGCCAGACTTTTAATTCTGACAAGAACTTGCTTATATCTCACACTTCTCCAGGTTCCACAGGACCGGCACTGGCACACGGCACACAGTGGACTATGCGCTTTCAATGCTTGCTTGCTGCAATAGGATGAATATGTGGCTATGTATTAGAGTCTCCAGGGAAAAAAAAATAAATGGAGTTCTTTCAACTAATCAGGTAGACATGTTTAGAAGGAACAAACCAAACCTTGACCTTGATACAGAAAGCACATGAGTTGGAAAAATAAAGGATCAAAAGAGATTAAATAGATATGAGAAGGAATCATCTAACTAGAGCAGACATAGAAAAACAAATAGGAAATACATTGCAGAGACTACACAAAGATTACATTGGAAATTGCAGGATGAAAGAAGAAATGAGAAGAACACAATGGCATAGTAATAACCCAGCGCTAGAGACATAGTTCCTCTCTAAGCAGGAGACACGGAAGCCCTCTATTTTTAGAGATAGGTAGTATCAGAGGCAGACAACATGGAGAAGCACAATAAACACAGGACATCCCGGAACCAGGGCTCACTTGACGCTAACACTGAACAAGATGAGAACTGATTAACAGAGCAAGAAAAGGGGTTTGGGTGGCCTCACTTTCTGAAGTGGTCAAGATGCATTGTCCCAAAGCAGCCCCACGTCCAGGCTGAGAGAGGGTCTCCCTCCACCTGCAAAGACAATGAAGTTCCCAGTGGGCTCCTGTGTGTGCCCTGGGTGACCGCTTCAGACAGTGAGAAACGAAAGGCAAAGCAATTGCCTGCTCTGCAGATGGGCCTCTGCCTAACCCATTGACTAGCATTGACTACCTGTCTCCATCAGTCAGCTCAGTTCGATGGCAGTTCAGAGAGCAGATTCTGTTAGTGCCCTGGACTGATTCCTCAGGTACCCTGAGCGTGACCACCCATGGTGCCCCTCACCCATCTTTCTCCCTGAGGCGTTCCCGTGAAGGGCATGCTGAGCCAGCTCACAATGGCAGAAAGAATTACAGGGCGTTCAATCCCCAAGAACAGTGCTTAGCCAAGAAGGGGTTCACGTTGGTGCAGATGAACAGCATCCATGACCCATAATTACCAGGTGAGTCCACAGAGTTGCTCACAATGACAGTCTATGCTAACTTATTTTTGGCTTTATTGTTTTTCCTTTTTTCTTTGTCTTGTTCTGCACCCCTCACTTTCCGAGACTGATTTCTAAATGCACTGCTTGCGTGCTAGACCTAGACTTGGAGACCGACTTTAAGAGAAGCACATGTTGAAGTATGCCACACCAGGCATGAATGAGAACAGAAAGATTTAGCAGGTACTGAGTGCTTGTCACAGCTGAGCACTTCACCGACATTATCTTATGTAATCCTCTAAACAACCTCTTGAGGTAAATATTGCATTATTATCTTTATTTGAAAAAAGAGAAAACTGTGGTTCTAAGCAATAAAAAGGACAGCAATATCAACCTGGTGGCAGCAGAGCTAGTGGTCCAGTGTAGCCCCTCCAGGTCCAAACTTTCCCCCACCCAGTTCACCACTCGGTGCTCCTGATAAGCCTGAGAAAGACTGGCCTGGCTGTGGCTTTCACACTGAGTGAGGAGAGTGTCACTGGCCAGCACCCGCTCAGGGGCTTCTGCAATCGCCCAGGCCGAGAGACCCAGGAACCTGAATAGGCCAAGGAATGACAATGTTTAGAAAAGAGGTGAAGACAAAATAGAGAGGGCAGGACCGCCAAAATCCGGTGATACACAGACATAGAAAGGAAGAGAAAGCATCTGACCAGATGCGCCAACTTTAAAATGTTCTCTTCACTTAGTTATCCCCACACTGGGGCCATCTCCTTCCTGTGAGCCTGAGGAATGCCCAGAGTAAGACAAAGGAAGATCATTCCAGATATCTTGATATTTTTCTGCTGGATCTCACAGCTGTACATGTGCGGTCTCTACGTCCTCAACAGAACAAGAAAAAGAAGACAGGTCATCCAGGTCTCAGACCATTTCTGTGAGTTGGAGGTCCTAAGGAGAGGGACCCCAGCTGGACACTCACTCTGAGAGCCCCTTCGGTCCCCGTGACGCACTGTGCAGGGGTCGGGGCTGGTTGTGGCAAGTGTTATGGCTTGTGTTCAGATGTCCCCCAAGCCTCATGCAGATGAGTGGTGTGGTTGATTGTATCTTAGTATCTTTGACCCAGACCAAGAGGGTGAGGCGCAGAGTCAGGACACAGACTCCAGGGATGATTTCAGAGAATTACTTCCGTTTTTATTGAGCAGGAGCTTAACTTATGTATAGGTAGTTCCGGACGGACATAGGAAAAAGCCTTAAGGGTAACCCGTCTATTGGCTGAGGCCTGGAGAGTCAGGACATGGGGTGATCGGCAGGCAATCTGGTCCTGACCAATCAAGGGGCTCTTCACACCGGGGCGGGCATTGTGTGTGATGCCCCAATGATGTCCTAAAGTGAGCTACTGGACTACGCTTAGCCAGACTTCATCATCTCCCACAAGGTGGGACCGGCTTTCTCAGAGGTGGTTGAATCTGGAATGTGTGATGCTGGGGTTAATGGTGTGTGATCACTGAGCCACCACACGAGAGTGGCTCATGTGGCACCGCCCTCCTCCTGGTGGTCTGAATGACATAACAGGGCGGAGAGAGGCCGGTGAGACCCCGTGTTCCCTCGCTGCCTGGTGCGCACCGTGTTGTTTTTCCTTTGAGCTGTCTGTCTGTCTGCCGTCCCAGCCTCGGAGCCAGCTGACAATAGACTGAAACCTCTACAAACCCTAAGCCAAGAAACCCCTCCCTTTTTAACCCTGGGCATCAAGTATTCACTCTCAGCAAGGAGGGTAACTAACACCACACGAGGCACGTTCGTTGTGAATCTTGAATTCTCTGAGTCTTTTTTTTTTCTTTTTTTTTTTTTTTAGGTTTTTTCAGACAGGGTCTCACTTTGTGGTTCAGGCTGGCCCCAAGTTCAGCCTCCAACTCACATCACAGCAATCCTCCTGCCTCTGCCTCCCGAGTGCTGGGATGACAGGCGTGAGCCACCACGCCCGGCACTGTGGTATGTGGTACTGGTTGCTGCTGGGGTGAGTCTCCACACCCAGTGTTGTATGTGGTTACCGGGGAATTGAACTCGGGCCCTTGCGCTTGCAAGACAGGCGCCGGAACCACTGAGCTAACTCCCCGGCCCCGAATTCTCTGAGTCTTGACAACGGCCCACAACGTTGTACTCATTGGATGCAATAAGCTGAAACTGACTCTGGTTCACGTTAATATCACCTGAAATCCAAAGGAGATGCGGATATGCCGTCAATGTCTGGGATTTACCGTGAGAATGGTGAAGTCACAAGCAGACCCCTCCTCAAGCAGACGGTTTAATTCCTTAATTTTGCCTAAATCATCTAAAACAAATACTGACCCTTACGAGCTCCCCAAACACTGCACCTGTAAAGCCGTCCCTTGGTTAGTGATTAATTAAAACAATAGCTACAGGGTTACAGACAACAACTGTTCTATTCGTTGCTGAATCCAAAGACTGTGTGTGTCAGACCCTAAAGGAGAAATTCATATGTGACATAGTACACCGTTTCCCTCCAGAATTAAAAGTAAAACTCTCTTCATGAGACCAAGGCAGACATGAGACACCATGCTGTCACCGCACCACAGCAGCCCCTGCGGACACCTGCACCTCTGAGGCTGGCCTGGCCGCTGTACAGGGCACAGGTGGGGAGAAACAGAGGCTAGAGGAAAACTGACTATGGGCACCAGCTACACCTGCATCTGCTAAACAGTTTAAACCCTGTGTGGGTCTGGGACGGATGTGGACCGTCCATTTGGGATTTTAGCCGCCATTGGGTTTACAGCCTTCTCGGTTCAGCGCCACGGGTCGGTGGTTCAGCGCCACGGGTCGGTAGTCCAAACGCTTCCACAGTGAAGCTTACCCGGGAGCCGCAGCACAGAGCAGAGAGCAGGATGGAGCCGCGCTGAAGAAGAGTCCTGTGGAAGAGCTCATCAGCCGCTGGACCACGCTTGATGGAGAGGAGCCCCGAGTCCACACAAGTCCACAAACTACCTGAATGGAGCTGTTACTCAAATAACTGTTGGGATGCAAGCAGCAAAAGACCACGCGTGACTAGAAAAGGGACGCAACTGCCCACAGGGAACGTGGTGAGGCAGGATCTAACTACTGCCATTAAAAGGTGTCTGTTTCCAAACAAGATCCCAGCCAGCCCTGGGGAGGCAAGGACACTGAGCAGAAACCTGACAGAATGTGTGTAAGCAAAATGCCCGCAGTCTCACCGTGCAAGAGTGAGACAAAGGGATCAGTCCCAACACTGTAACTCAGATAAAGCGAAACGTTGGGCCAGTGCTGGTGAACCCACGGCACGTGTGTTGCAGAGGGCTGTTTGTATCACTGACAGCTCTAAAAGTTTCACCCAACTTCACTGCCCTCGGCCTAAAAAACAGAGCAAATGGACCACAACCTACATCAAAAAAAATGATGCTTAAGACAGACTCACAGCATCAAGCTCTCTGGGGCTGATCGATCCTACTCGTACCTTGCCAGCCATGCTGGGCTCCAGTGCACGGAGCTGAGGAAAAAATGAAGGCTGAAAACAAGACAGTGACTGATTTTTCACTCCACCCCACGTCGGGTGGTAAAATCTAAGCTCAACTCTGTGGCTCCCCAGCTCTCCACCGCTGAGGAGTGTGAACTTAAGTTAGTCTACTGTGAGATGAGAGTATGTTAGGGCTTCATACGTCCTCATGTGAGCCTGGACCATGAAATAGGCACCCCCTCTTTCTTGCATCATTATAGTTTTGGAACATCTCTTATTTACCATGAACATTGCTAGGTAAAGTATAACCCTTCAGGTGAAAAGTGCTTATGAAAATACTATTTACCATTTGTTGAATGCATATTTTGCACCATCTTCTTGAATCTCACAACAAAACTGTAAAGTTAAATGCTGTATTAGTCCTGTTTTGTATTACTATAGAAAAAGACCTGACATAATCAACCTAAAAAGAGAAAGCTTATTTGACTCATAGTTTTGCAGGATTTCGATCCATGATCAATGGGACCTGTTGCTTTGGGCATGTGGGAAGCCAGCATATCATGATGCCCACATAGTGGAGCAGCCTGTGCCGATCATGGAAGCAAAGAAGGAAAAAAAGACCAGCAACCTACAGATGCCTTCCAGGACCACGCCTCCAGGGACCTCAGACCTCGTGTGTCTTAAAGGTTTCCACTTTCAATAGCACCAAGCTGAGGCCCAAACCTTTATCTCCTCAGCTTTTGGGGACATTCCAGACCAAAACTACAGCAAAAACATTCCTCATTAGTAAACTGAGATGCAGATTCTGTCAGTGATTTGCTCAGTATCATGAATATCCACAACAGAATGCTATCAAATCCATCCATTTGCTGATGTGGGTGTTTTAACTAAACAGATTAGTTTACAACCTTCCATAAATTAGCACTAAAAAATGGTACCATTGCATGGAAACCCACCAGCTCTCTATGCTGTAATACTTCTCCAAAAAGAAAATGTATACACCAGATACTGGGGATTACTGATTAGGAGTCCTTGGGGAAGAAGGCACCCAGAGCTTCTCAGTCAAAATCCTGATCTAGGGTTTTCTGTGAAAAGCACTAATGTGCTCTGACTGAAATGGACAGTAAGGAATGTAAAAAGGATTTAGTGTGGGATTTAAGTGGACGGGAAACAGTGTATTCTGAATCTATACTCAACTTGAGAGAACAAATTGTCAATCAGAGTCCAATTCCAGAACTGTGAGAGAAAAGCAAAATGCCATCCCGACAAATCTACAGAAGCTGATGTGTCCTTTTGAGAACAATCATAACACACAGATCCCAGAGGATGGAAGAGCCTAGAAATATAAATCTGAATGTCACAGGGACGTCCATATTTTACAAAAGTCATCTCTAAAAATACTGCCCCAAAATGACAGAATGATACCAAAAAAAAAGCCAAAGTCAGACTTCAACTCTCCATCCTGGATAGTTTTACGAGATGGAAGGTGAAAGGTTGAGCAGGACACAAGTGACCTCAGAAGGGGACCAGAGTTCTCTGCTGCTGTACTTATTCTGTAAGCTACAAAGCTCAGGGTGCGCAAGGTCAAAGAAAGACACCCAGAAATTTACATGACAAGAAGCTCTAGGTCCCAAAACAAATCTTTCTGGCCTAGTGTGCTACAAACGTGAGTGTTGGGAACCACTGATACAGAGAACTCAGTACAAGAATAGACGACATGATTTATATTCCAACCTTGACAACAACATTTTCGTATCCGTGAGACACTGGGCTTGTTAGCCATTTTCTCGGTGCTTGGTTCTCCAGCCCATAAAATGAGACAATAATGTAAAGGCTGCTCAACTCACAAAATCCCCAGAAGGATGAAATGAGATCGAGTACGTAAAGGCGTGCTCTAAAATAACATGGTTCTGCTGCAAAATTCTCTCGGTAATATCGTCTTTCTGCCATAAGATTTAACCTCTTGCTTTGCCTTTTTATTGGTTTTACTTAGAATTACAGGACCATTAACAAAAACCCACATATAATTGTTACTATTCAACGCAGATCCTGCAGGGAGAGAGAGCAGTAGGCCGGGGACCACAGCTCACCATTACCCTCCAGTATCATTGATTTAGAAAATGCTTCACATAGGGCCGGGGAGTTAGCTCAGTGGTTCCGGTGCCTGTCTTGCAAGCGCAAGGGCCTGGGTTCGACCCCCGGTGACCACATAACAATACTGGGCGTGGAGACTCACTCCAGCAGCAACCAGTACCACATACCACAGTGCCGGGCGTGGCGGCTCACGCCTGTCATCCCAGCATTCGGGAGGCAGAGGCAGGAGGATTGCTGTGATGTGAGTTGGAGGCTGAGCTCAGGGCCAGCCTGAACTGCAAAGTGAGACCTTGTCTCAAAAAACCTAAAAAAAAAAAAAGAAAAAAGAAAATGCTTCACACAAAGGCCTGCTATCAGAGTACCATCAATACACAACACCCGCTCCTACTTTTTCCAATATGTTCATTTTCAGTTTAACAATTGAGCAACTCTTAAATTTAAACTGTATATATAATCCTTCATTTTATTTAATAAATATTTATATTAACTCATGGGCAAATTTTCCGATGCACACATGACCAGTCCTGCCCTTCACTCCTTCTCCTAGTCCCTCCCCAGTTTCCACACAAACGCCCTAATTCAGGTTTCCATTATGAAGGTTGAAACCATTGACATCCTGTGTCGACTTTGTTCCAAGCATTCGGTATTGCAGAACAGACTTCCTTGAGACTTGACTCTCTCCTGTTTGGGGTGTTCCTATGCATTTATTGATTTCAGCAATCATGCAATGTGAGAGAAAAAAGTTAACAAGGGGGGATGTGTTCCCCCATGGCATGAAAATATGTCGGCCAAGAACTTTCACTAACAACCCCACTATGATTTGATTTAAATGTACATTAAGGAATGTAGAAAGAACTTAATGTGGGATTTAAGTCTGTATTACAGATTTAACACTGGAGGAAAACTAAATGCCAAAATACTATTTTTCCCAAAAATTTCAGGAGGAGGATGAGTAGCACAGTGGTCCAGAACAATAAAACTATGACCTTGAGTGTGGGTGACAGGGGGTCCCGAAGCTGTTTTTAAACTTTCTGTTGCTTTGCAGTGACGGATGAGTCGTACACGTCTCAGAAATATTGCGGTGTCCCCCCCCCCCCCGCCATCGCCTGACTCCGTAGATTGGGCCTAAGAGAAGTCACACTGCCTCTGAAGCCCACGGGGTCTCCCACAGCCCCTGCGGCCGCTGCACCACGGCAATCAGACACACCTGTTGCATCAGCTTTTCTTTTCAGGATTAAGGTTTTCATCAAATATGATCTTTTCAGGATTAAGGTTTTCATCAAATACACATAATTCTCAGCTGCTTTGTGATCTGCAGAACGCTTTTCACTGCTGATTTTCAAATATTTTGCACTGAGACTCCTGTTAAGTTTCTACAGCCAACTTTCTGAATGTGCATCCTGACCTTTAAAGCTCACACTTTCATGGAAGAGCCTAGCTGGTTTCAGGACTCGTCATTGCCATATTTATCTAGGTGTCTACTAAACCTAAAACTGGTTCAGTAGATCTTTGTTTTCTTGATCTTTGTTTTTTTGCCTAAGACAGTAGTTTATATATTATTATATATTATATATTACACATTATTAATATATTATATATTAGTATATTGATATATAATCTGATATGTTTTATTAATATAATATTATATATTTATTATTTATCATAATATAAATTCTATTATTGCATTATATATTACAATATAGTGTAATAATATATATTATATATTTTTAATATATAATGAGAGTTTACTTTAGTTCTTACTTGTCACCATAGATCACAGGAGGCTCCCTGTTGCAGTTTTATGTGGTGGAGGTTCCCACATCATACTCTGTAATAAGACATCTCCAGACCAGCCCCAATTAACCTTTTTCCTAAAATGCTTCTGCTTCTGAAAGCTACATTATTAACTTTAAAATGTAAACACTATTCTTGATCCTTTTTGAATTCACATCATCTTGATGTTGGGCCTCCAGTATTGATCTGTGCTCCACCTTTTCTATCACATATATATTTTCTCTCTGTATCTGCCTGCCTGCCTGCCTGTCTCCTTCTCTCTCTCTCTCTCTCTCTCTCTCTTTCTCTCTCTTCTCCTCTGTATCTGCTTGTCTCTCGCTGTCCCTCTTATTTCACAGTAATGTGTCATTAAGTTCTAAGTTCTCTACATTCTTCTCTACCTTTCTTGCTTGACTCTTCATAAGATTCTGTTTTGCTTAACAGATATAATAGCTTGTTAAATCCATCAAGGTAACAGTACAGATTCTACAGTTGTTGTAAGTTTATCTTTCTTTCCTCAGCGTTACATCTGACTCTTGGCAAGTAATTCTGTCCTGCTTCTATGGTGTTTTTCTCTTTGTCCCATGAGCTTTTTGAAGCATGTGTAGCCCTCCTCACTTCTCCGCTTACATGCCACCCTGGGACATTGTGACCACTGGTCGGAAGCTCTAGCCCGTGAGTGAGTCTGTCAAACCTGCAACCCTCTCTTGGGACAGGTGGGAGACAGTTAGCGCCTGTACAGTCACCCTAAGTTTTGGAATATGGAAATTTTGCTTAGAGATGCCAGTTTTCCCCGTTTCTATGACGTACTGTCTTTGTATTCTTCTTTGTGCCTTTTTCCAAAGCACAGACTCAGTGATTTCCATTTGCACAAAGTGAAGGGCAGCAGGTCACCTTCCCTGCGCAGACTCACTGGTGCCCTCCGCTCCCCTCGCAGCCTGGCCTCCCCCCACCCCCCGGGCCACTTCCAGGCCTCTGCACAGTTTGTCTTAGCCGCAGCCCATTGTGTGCACAGCCGAGCAAAGGACTGGCCGCCCAGCTCCTCGGTGGTCACTTTTCTATTGATCTCCATCTTCGAGAAATGGACTGCAACCTCTGCTCTTTAAGGTCATCCCTGCTGTTCTCTTCATCTTTGAGATTTTCTACCTCTTTTTGCCCTTTATTCTCAATTTAAAGCAGTTTCAGGAGGAAAAGGTAAATGTGTGGTCAATCCACTGTTTGACCCAGGAGTTTCATTTCTGAACTTCAAACTGTATGTACAATAAAAGAAGGAAACTATGCAACAATGCATTAAGTAGAAAAATTAAAGTTTTCTATTAAAAATGTACCCCTTCATTCAACAAAATTTTTCATAATCTTTATGTTAACTTTGCCTATAAACTTAAGCCACAGTTCTAAAGCACTTTTGCTCTATTTCTTGACTCTAAAACCTTAATATTTATCAACACTGTCCCTTTACAGTTAGGGACTTTATCCACACAAGCTGAATGTGTGTAACATCTCTTACATCTCAACCGGAATATATGTTTGTGTGTTGACTGCTTAACTTCAACAGCAGGCTGAAGGCATTCCCAGCGCAGTCCCGTCCCCACTCCCTGAGCCTGTGCCCTCTGGAAAGCCTCTTGTGCTCCTAGCTCCTGCCCAGTGTCTGTTTCCCAAGGACCCAAAAGCCACCGCACCTCCCGGCCCCGCCCTGCGTGAGGCGATCAAAGGCAGCGCCTCCCCCAGCGCTCTTCTTCCCGAGTGTCTCCGCTCGGTCTCTGATTTCTGTCGGCTCCACCACAGCTTCCGTGTGATGAGGGATGACCTCTCTTCCCCTTCAGGGATGCTTGAACTTAACGTTTTCATGATGTGAATATACATAATACGCATGTTCTGAAAACCAGAAAAACACTACACAGCATTTTCCGTGATTGTGTAATGATACGTATTTTAACACGTGATGTATCTTCAAAATAGTCTTTGAGGAGCATATTCCTAAGTCAGCGCATCTACATGACTCAGAGGAAAAGACGCTGGGGGCCACAGTCCAGCGGGTCCTCCCTGGACACACATGACCCACCCACCCCCACATGGCAACCTGTTGCCCTTTGGGTCCTTTTCTCACTGACTAAAGGAGTGGATGCCTGCTCACTAAGATCATGCCAACTGCACCAAGTTGAGCTGCTCTCTAAGCTCCCACTGAGCTCCTGTCCCCTGTTCCTTCGCAGCTCGGCAGTTGAGCCATTTCTGTACCCTTGTGTTATTTGTTGTAGGATTGCTTTGCTTTTTCTTTTTTTCTCATCTGTGTTCTTGTATTGGTTTTGAAAATAAATTCTGTGATTCCCAAAGCAATTTCATGAATGTCTGAATTAGGTTTTTGTTGATCTCACACCTGAATAATAATGTAGTTGAACATCCATCAGTAATTCTACTTAGATGTCTGCCTCAGTTTCTCCTCTAGTAGTGTGTTTAATAGTAGCAATATTTGCTTCAAAAATGACTGAGGTGATTAAATCTTCACTTTGTAAAGCATTTTTAGCAATGCCTATCACGCAGCACTCAGCAAACGTTGATTCTCAGTGTTGTTAATATCCAATAGCGTTTCCGCTCAGAACTTGGAAGGTCCGTCTCTCTTGTCTGCTTTGTTCCTTTGTAAGACGCGTTTTCACCTTGTCTCTCAGAGCCCCAGTGTTATCTTTATCCTCTGTGTTATGAAATTGCATAAGGACTTATCTAGGTGTGTGACTCTTTGTGTTTTTATTCCTTCTACTTGGAACTTATCTATCTCTTTAGTTTTAGGATTCATTCATCTATTTTAAAAATTAATTTTCCACTCTCCATTTTTCTTGATTTATTTTGAAATCTTATTAATCAAGTATTGGATAGCTACTTGACCCTGCACATCTCTAGCCTTATTCTTAATATTTTTTCTTCTTCATCTTACTTTTTGCCATGGGAGATTTTCTCAATACTATTCCAGCTCTCCTATTGAAGATCTTCATTTAGAAATTAGGTTTTAAGTTTCTAAGAAGATATTTGGTCTTAGAAAGTCCTGACACCCCAGGAATATATTCTTATTTTATGAAAGTAATATCTCCTAGCCCCTCTCTCTAAATAGTATTTATAATATCTTTAGCTGTAATTGTATTCATCTGCCATAATGAAACACCATAGATGTTTTGGCTTAAAGGACAGAAATGTATTTTCTCACAGTTCTAGAAACCAGACATCTCCAAGATCAAAGCGAAGATGCATTCGGATTAGCCTCTAGGGAGTCCATTCTCTTGGCTTGTATATGGCCTGTCACAGTCCTTAGACGGTTTCTTTTCTACATGTGTGGAGAGGACTCTCTACAACTTTTTTTCTTCCTATAGGGACCCTATCCCTATAAGTTGAGACTGACACTTGTGACCTCATTTCACTTTGATCATTATTCTAAAGGCACTATGTCCAAACACAACCATAATTCGATTTAGAGCCTCAATATGTGGAGTTGGAGGGGACACTTCAGTGTGTAACGCCTTCTTTGGAGTAGTTTTTCTTTTCTTTTCTTTTCATTTATTTGTCCTTCTTGGTCTTTTCTTCACATACTGTTGATTTTCCTCAAATGTTTGTGACCCTAGGTTGTCTCTTTGTCAACTGGGTCTTGCAGTGATGGAGTAATTTGTGCTTGTTTCTCTTCTAATGTGTCAGGTTCTCCTTAACACACTGGCCCTAATGAACAGGAATAGCAGAAAGCTTTGTGAACTTCAGAGCCCATACATGGAGAGCCTGTGAGCAAGCTGGACCCTTTTCCTGTCATCTCCACAACATCTAAACAAGTATGATTGGTTACTGCTGGCCCTAAAAAGACACTTCAGATCCCTAGCACTCAGACCCTGGGAGTGTGATCTCATTTCGGGGAAAAAAAAAATGGTCCTTGCAGACATAATTAAGGATCTTGAGATAGATAATCCTGGGCCATCCAAATGGACCCTAAATCCAATGATAAGTCTTTGTAAAAGAAAGAGGAAGCACAGAGGCAAGAATGCCAAATAAAGAGAGTAGAGGGATGTAGCCATAAACAAAAGAAAGCCTAGAGATGCCAGAAACTGGAACGAGTCCTCCCCAAGACCTTGGCAAAGCCTCCCTGCCTGCACCTTGGTTCAGGCTTGTGACCTCCACGATCCACAGGGAGCACACTTCTGTCATCCAGAGCAGCCATGGTTGTGGTCCTATACTGGAGCAGACACCGCTGGTTTATTCTCACTAAGCCTCAGGATGCCAGCTCAGCAAGGAAGGCTTTACTTCAGCACCAAAGTCCACCCTTGAAAATCGGGGCTACTTTTAGAGACTTGTCTCATTGTTTTTCCCTCAGGACAGGCTTTATGTTCGCTGTCAGTTACCCAGGGGCCAGAGAGGTTGCTGCAGGTCCTGTGGAGCGGACACTAGCCTAAAGAGAGGCAGCATGTTGAGATCCCTCCAGTGCGGTCTCCCATCACACCTCTGCTTTCTGCACACACCACCCCCCAGCCAACGTCTTTCTAGGACCGCCCGGAGCTGAATGACGGCCTCCTCATCTCAACTTCGCCCCACAAGGGTCTTAAATTGCTCAAGCCATAGGGAAAACCAGACGGCTGTGTGATCTGAGTGAGGAGATAAACTCATTGGAAATAAGTCAAGGACCCTTACAGAGGGAGAGGAGCATTTCCATGGTGCTTTGGGTGTGATTTAGATAAAGCCCTGGTCTTGTTTGACCAGCCTTTGCACTGCTCTACCCTTGTCAAGGGACTGGCCCCATTCTTTTCTTCCATTGAGTGAGGCAAGCTGGGCAGAAAGCAGTGATTTGAACAGTGCTGAGGGGCGGGGATTTGGGATGGGATAGGACGCCCGACAGCGGCCTTCTTTTCAGGAAGACAGTCCTGATTCTCCTGAATCCACATCCCTTCCTGTCCGCCGTGTGATGGGAGTAGATTCCTACACTGCCTAGCCTGGGTGTGCTGTCATCTGCCTCTGATCCCTCCCACCCTGTTACTGCACATGTGATTAGTACCGCTCATGTGGCCTTCAAAGACATATTTTCTCTATATGCTATTTTACAATTCACAAGTCACTTTCATGTGTTGTTTTTATTTCATGGCTTTAATAATTGTTTTTAAATGATACAGTTATCACCATTGCAAAAGGATAGAAATGTAAATTCAAGCTTCAACAATTAAGTCTTACACTACTGAGAAAGTTATTATTCTTTGGCATTAAATTTTGATATCATTTATACTCTCTAAGCCTCAATTTTTCTATCATAGTTTTTTAAACCCAGAAGAGTCAGAAAGCATAACTATTTAATGATTGACTTATAAAATGTACAACAGAGAAAGTGTTATTATGTCCAAGTCTAAACCACACACACACACACACACACACACACACACACACACACACACACACTTGACTTGGACTTACAAATATCTACTAACTACATTTTGATCAATTTTGCATCAGGTACTTTGTCAGCCCCTACACATCTCACAATAGCAAACCTTCCCATATATCCAGGCAAATTTAAATCTTCAAATATTTAAAGTTTATTTGGAGGGCAAAGGCACGATGAGGTAAACATGAGAAACGGATTTTATTTTGTTGTGAAATGATGATGTTGATGCTGCTTCTCTAAAGCATTAGATGTTTGCGGTTCAGGCTGGAGCACAGAGAACAATAGAAAAAATGAGTTTTCAGCTAGTCATCTACAAATTATTAAATAAAAATTTCAGAATCCAGGGAGGAAGTTGTTTGTTGGGAAAACACAACCACGTGTACAGGACAGCATCCCTCAAAGTGCATTTTTCTGTGCAAAATCTGAAAGTATTTGTAATAATCATTTTTCTTCCATTGAATGGATTAGTTTGGCGGAACTAATCATTCCATTTCTCTTTCACAGGGACTGTTCCCGTTCCTGACGACAGGTCCCCTCAGCCTTCGGGGATGTTGTTTTGGGAAATTTCCTACAAATATGCATTTACTTCTGCCCACTGAGAACCCTACTTAGAACTGTAAATGGATGAAAAGCATCTGAACAAAACATGGAAACAGGAAAGGGGACATGGGATAACACCGTTGGGAAGTGACACTGTTGGGGAGCTAGAAAAGAGAAAGATCAGTGATGACGTTCATAGCTGAACTGAGATCAATGACTCTTCCCTGACCAATACTTGGTGAACCTAGGAAGCAACCCCGGAGCTGTTCAAGGGCTTACAGCTCACTTGCAGAGAGTATTTTCGGCAGTGGAAATAAAAGCAAGATCCCCAGACGGAGACTGTGTGGAAATCTGTTATAAATCATCTAAGTATTCAGACGCCACTGCCCCATCTTCGCTCTGCACAGCTGGGTGAAACGCTATTTCTCACTCAACAGAGCACTGAAGTCCTATTCCTGGAAAAGAATAAATCAGAGGTTCCCTTCACAGGCCAGGCCAAGATAGGAGATGAAAATCTCCAGCTAAAATGATCAATGATTTTCTTTTAAAGGGAGAGATATGTAAGATAGAAAAATAATAGGATAATTAGAAATAATTTTGTAGCAAATATACCAGAACATACACAGCTATATGGTATTTGGCTAATGATGTATTTATCCTATGAAGTTATATATGTCTTTCAATGAACACTTTGGAAATTAGGAGGCTTGGCTTTTGAGGAGAATTAATTCATTTTTATCCAAGTTGGTGATAGACTTTATTATAACAAGCTACAGTGATTCTTTTGCAAAGAAAATTAATTGAACTGGAAAGTGGCATTTTGGTTTGTCAATGTCCACCTGCAAGGAAAAGTCAGCAGAAACCCTATTTAGCTTGTTTTTTAAAAAAAAAAAAAAAAAAAACACTTTTTTTTGGCAAACAAAACATCTTAAAATGTTTTGGGGTTTTGCACGTTGAGGTTTTGCACGTTGAGATTCTGATTCAAGCTTCTAGGCTCATCCTCTGAGCTGATAGCCCTCAATAAAATAACAATGAAGGAATAAAAAAAGGACAACCAAGAAATAGGAATGTGTCATCCAAGGTCAAGAAAATGAGAATAAGTCCATCACAGGGTAAGACGTTCGCAGAATTCTGGAAAGAATTCAGAGAGCCAGAAAGCCATGGAGTCCTGGTGGGTGAAGTAACTGCACGCTGCAGCCTGGAAGTGAGCACAGAGGAACCACCAGACCTGGGACCAGCCCCGCTTCCTCCTGCCACCGAGGTAGACCCCTAACTGGGCCTGCAAAAGGGGCAGCTATGCAAAAGCACACTTATGAGACCATCAGCAACATCACCGATTCTGCATTCAGAACAGCAAACAGCCCAACGCTTTACTCCCAGTTAAAACACCATAGAAGACAGAAGTTCACAAGACTTGGGGTGACAGGATTCCTGGAGTTCTCTGGGTGGGACGCAGTTGGCAAAGCAGGACCAGGGGGAGGTAGGCCAGGCTCAATAGCATGTCCAGGCTCAGGGAGATGTCCATGTCCGCGCTGTGGTCTGCACACCAGACCCCAAAGGTGACCAGTCCCCTTAGGTGACTGCCATGTCTATAGTCTCGGTTCCTCCCTGCGGCTACAGAAAGGGAGTCCGGATAATGACGGTGACTGAATTTACTGCCACCAACTGAGACAGAAGCTTGAAACTGGATTTAACATCATTTCAAGAAAACAATTGTTATATGTACACTCTAACATTTAAAAAATGTGCAGAACTATTGTGCTTTGAATAAGTGACTTTAATATCAATAAAAAACAAGTGTTGACTGTGAACTTTCACATTAAAGATAGAGCTATATGAAAATATTTTACTCTGGTTAGGAAGATGATTTTTCACAGAGGTGACTGGAAATTTCGAAACTATATTTATTGCTCTAGGAATGAGCACATGAGTTAATTTATCATTAGACAGAGCCACATTTCCTAAGCAATGAGTCCAGCATGGGTGCTGCTGTGACGGACCAGAATTGGAAACAGCAGGGTCCGCTCATGGTTTCAGGACTATACGTACAGATGGAGGGACATAGAAACAGACACGACCCTGCCCAGAGTGGAGATTACAGGCAGGCGCCCTAACCCCAGCCAGAGGCTCTGGACTTCCAGATGCGGGTCTCTGCCCATCTGAAATGGGAGAACGAGTCAAGGGCAGGGCCAGGGAAAGCACAGGATGAGGTGGAACCTGTTGTGGTCAAGAAAGCGCGAATATGCTCAAAATGACGTGAAAAATAGTTTTAAAACACAGAAGCCAAATTGATAAAGATCCCTGAGTCAAATCTGGGACAGTTTGAGAAATATGCAATAGCAGAATGGATTATAATGAACATAAAAGGAATTGGAATCAATGAATTAACAGAATTATCAGAATAAATGATTAAATAGAGTTTGTACAACAGAATTTCAATAAGTAAAGGTGAAAAGAATAAAATAAATTATAAAGTCACCGTGTGGCAAACGCTCGAGTAATAATTATTGTAAACCAAGGGTCCTCCGGGAACAAAACAAATAGACACAAACATGATAAAGAACCCGATATTAACTCAGTCTCAGGACACTGCCTGACAAGGAGCCCTTGTTTGTTTTGTTTGATTTTTTGAGATAGCATCACGCGTGCAGTTCAGCCTGAGCTTGAACTCACTGTATAGACCAGCTGGCCTGGAACGAGCAGCAATTCTCTTGCCTCAGTCTCCCCAGGACTGGGATTATGAGATTGCGCCACTACACCCGGACAAAGATACTCATTAATTATGAAGAGGAAGTAGTTACTTACAAGGAGGAACCTGTCACTTACCACCTTTTCAAATAATCAAAGTCAACATGTTGGGGACAAATCAAAATCACTGGCCTCGTGACTCAGGACATGAGTGTGACAGACTGGGGCAATGCCAGAGTGAGCCCCAAACCCAGAAACAGTGAGATGAGCGCCGCTGGCACGGGTTCCATGGGCCTGTGTCACGTACAGGACTCTGTGTGGAGCCCTCAGCTTTAGTCACTGTGCTGTAACTATGGGGGTCTTTTGGCAAATGGCGTATGAGACTTTGTTCCTGTGTGACTGTCCAAATAACATCTATCACTTCTGCCAGACTGAAAGGTACATGAAGGCAGAATCTGTACATGCTTAGTTTAGCATTATGTCCTCAGAACCTATCACAGATTCTAAACTATTATAGACAAAAATAAAGATTTAATGAGTGTACAGATTAGTTAATTAAATAATTTGTGTGTGTCTTTGTAATAACATCCCTTTTTGCTTAAGCAACTGAGTGGCATTTCATAAGCTTTAGTCCAAATAGCTTTGAATGAAACAGTCATTTTCCCAGAGACCTAAGCTGTGTGAGTTTTTATCCATAGAATTAAGGCAGTGATATCACCTTCCAATCTTGCCGAGTTGTTGGAGTTAACTGACCATGACGAAAAAAGCTTTAAGGTTTGGAATCTAGGCTTCTCTGGGCAGACCTGGTCAAGCACCACCTGCATCTTGCAGATACTGGCTGCCCACCCAGAGACTGGTCCACTTTGCAAGACCTCGGGGTGTACTTGTGTTGCCCAGTTATGGTCATACAATGTGGAGCAGCAATTCGGATCGCCCTGGCTGCCCAGTCCTGCCTTCTCCACATCCCTAGAGAAGAGACTCAGACAGTGACTTTACCGATGGCAGAACTTATGCCCACAGAAGGCAACATGGTCAAGTTTCAGGGTGACGTACTCAGAAATGCCAAGAGTGCTCTAGGCCGTGTTGAACAGACAGAATCACTTTTCTCCCCACCAGTATGGCATGAACAAGAAAAAGGAGACTTGAGAGGATGAGGTCAGCGAACACAGCACAACATGACAACCCTTGCTCATACTTTCTGACAACACCCAGTAGTTAGTGAATTCATGGCAGAAAAATGTGGATTCTCTAAAAGGATACTGTGGGTCTGTATGTGTGTCCACGCCAGAGAGCTCCCCTAAAACAAGCCTCCACCTCCACCTCTGCATATGCCAAGTTGTAAATATGCACAACGGGATGGACACCAAAGATTTCAATCACTGTCACCTCCTAGCATCCACTAGTGTCGTCCTCTGATACCCCCAAGTGCCTGAAAAATGTAAGAAAGTGTTATCAGAATAAGAAAAACATAAACAAACAAGGTGCTCATTACTTCCTGCATCTCACTGTGCTCCCACTACTCTCATGGTCGAGACCAGATCCTTACTAAATCTACAGGACCCCAGTGACAGGCCCCTCCCAAGTCTGGGGTTGGGCGCTCTCCGTGGCTGTGCCACACTCACACCTGGTCTCCTACACGCCCACCTCTGCGCCCCGCTCCTGCCCACACGACCTCCGCTGAGCTGCTCATCCCCGTACGCCGTGTCCGCACGCGTCCTCTGCACATGACGCTCCCTTTCCTTGACTGTTCTCCTGCTCTCTAGTGGTCACTTCCTGATCATGTTTTGGATCTCAATTCAAACACATCTTGTTCCCGGAAGGATCGCCTGACCTCCCCAACAGCTAAACACCAGCTCCCCAACTCTCTCACCCTACTGCACCATCCCTGATTTCCTACTTATTTGTGCCTCTTTGGACAACGTTTGATGCTAGCCATTTTCAGAAGGGATGGACCCTTGCCGGGGGTGTTTCCTATGACCAGCGCAGTCACCGGGATAGAGCCCACCTCAGAAATAGACTGACCTCAGAACAAGAGGGTCATCTGTATAATTTTAACCACACTTAAAATTTTAAATTTAAATTTTATCATTGCTTCTCTGTTCATCAGCTTTTATTTTGGCTCAATTTTTGAAGTTTCTGACTGCCTGGTTGGCACCATGACATTAGTACAACATGGCAGGAGCCTATGGCAGAAAAATCTTTTCCTGTTGACCTGGAAGTGAAGGAGAAGAAGAGGAAGGAGCTCAGATCCCTCAGGGCGGGTCCACAAAAACCAGAGACTTCTCACTGGGTCTTGTCTCTTTAAGATTCTGCCACTGATGGGGGCCAAGTCTTTAACAAAGAGCCTTCAGGCACATTCCAGACCTGAGCTAGAGCAGCCTCTGTAATTACTGACATTTCTGAATCTTCCTTCTCTTGCAGAACTGCAGGGAAAGTAAAAAGGCTAATCTGCACTCTGCACCTGACCACATCTGTGTCGCTCACATTTACTTTGGCGCCCACTTCTTACTCTCCTCAAGACTGCAAGTATCCTGACGCTGATGGGAACTGTCATGAATCAACAAGTCAGTGTCATGAACACAGAACTCAGGCATTTTCCTGTCTCATCATTTGTTGGACAATGTGTGGTGTTTGACGAGGCTATCAAAGCGAGCTCCAGGAGAGCTGCCAATGTGCTTCTGAAGAGATTTTTTTATTCTATTTCCATCAGCCTCATGCAGTTCCACATCTACTAATACATTCCTTTGAAATTCAATTTCACTCCAAAATCCTTCCGTTCAAAATCGCATGTATCAAATTAAACACCCAGAAATTTCATCAAAATAATCCAATTAATTTAAGGTAATTGCATTCAGTTTGACAATTGCAAACACTGAAATTTATGTCATTCTTGCCAGAGGCTACATGAAAGATTTTATATTCACCAGTTCTTTTGCTTTTTACACCTTTACAAACTATGTCTAGACATATTTACTACCACACCTTTATAACTGCTGCAGAATCATCTTGGCTCATAAAAGTTTGAGGCAATCAGTGCATGATGTGACCATTTCAATGCCTTTCTCACTTGTTAACCATGACCGTCTGCTGTTAGAGAGTAAATCGACACCCAGAGAAATTCTGAGGGGCTCAATGGACCACATAATTCCCTTGAGAGCAAAGGGGACAGTGTGGTGCCCCAGTTCTAGCTCAGTACAGCTTGTTAGGGATAACCTTTTGTCCCCAATTCTTGGCTTGTCCAGTCCCCCACCTCTTTAAACTGACCCTCTGCCTGCTAACACCTGCATTCCACAATGGAAGACTTGACCTGAAAAGGGACTTCTTTCAAGCCCTTTTGCATAATGCTGGAGAAATTCTCAACGATTGAATCATGCTACTCTAAACACACACTGTCATCCTCTGGAACAAAGCTTAGGTGATACAGAGTTCACCACCAAAGTAAGAGAGCGAGGGGGTCTTCACACCAGCCCCACATGCGAGGTCTGAGGGTGTGGAAATGTCTCCCTGCTGCTGCCACCATGAAAGCTAGTGTCTCTGCACAGCACCAGACTCTCAGTGGGAGCAGTCAGGAAGCAAGACTTGGAGCTTTGCTTTCTGACTACGTGGGTTCCAATCCTGACTTTCCGACTGTTCCAGAAATTCTGCAAAATATGTGATAGATTTGGAGAATTTCTTAATCTCCTTAAGCTGCTTAGACTAAGTTCTGGTGTGTGTTTTACTTCCGGGTTGATGCAGATCAGTACTGCTATGATTTCTAATAATAGATTTTAATTAAAGTGATATACAGCCCAGCCATAGATCTAGATTTTAGGTAAGCCTCACTGTATGCTGCTACATAAAACAGTCTCACTTTCTCATAATCCTATGGTCTCATATAGAGCAAAAGTATGGATTTCTTTTCAGAGTTTGAGATGGGAGACGAGACGTGCTCCAGCACACCAGCGTTACACAGGTAAGTTCGATGGACAGGTGTGTTCACCACGGGATACCAGAACACACCAGGGATCAGTATTCAGTGAATATGGTTCCTGCATTTGCTTCGAGTTCCACACCAAAGAGGCGACCACAGTAATACTCCACCTGTCTGTATGGATGTCCTACTATGGAGTAGGAAGCATGGTGGTCTTCCATCCCCCACAAGGTCACCTTAGACCCCCACATCAGAACTGTACATACTGTTAGTAAGTTTCAGTAACCAAATCTAACAGCTGTGCAGGTAGAATTTCTTACTACATCATCACATCCTCAGCCTAAATTATTCGGAATCTTCCCAGTAACCACTGGGGATTACACAGCAAAGTCCGTGGATCTATGGAATCCTTTGTCATTGCATTTTAGAGTACATATTATTAGTCCTTCTGGGGCTCTAACATCTTCCTGTCATTTGTCAGGAATTACATCATTCATCACTATCGTACCAATGATAAGTCCACTGGACCCGTCTACTAAGGATACCCCAAACTTGTCATATGCTAAAAGCTTCTAATAACATCCTTACCTTACATAAATTCCATTCTACATAGTGTTTATTAGCTGATTGATTTTATCCATTTACCTGATTCGTTTAATCCTTAATTTCTTCGTCTATGAAATGCAATAACCAAAATATCTATCTTATAGACAACAGTATCCATGAATGTAATATTTAGAAGTAGACCAGGAACAAAAGAAGTCAGACAGCTTAAGTCCATCTCAAATGGGTAAAATTTCGGAAAAACATCTTCAATTTTTCTGTGCTATTACTGATATCAGACCCTCCTAAAAATTTTGTGGTTTTTGGAGTTGTCGTGTTGATAGATGGTAAGAACCCATCATACATGTGGTATGGGATTTTCTACTTCTGTGATGCTGAAACTTGTAGAAATTGAGCGCCTAAATTTCCACCCAAAGCCCACCTATTTAGCACAAAGCACCAACACTGCAGTTAAACCTGAATGCCGAGATTTTAGCTTAGAAAGAATAACTCATACATTAAATAAAAGCACAGAAACTGAGCTTTCCACGAAGCAAACAGCCTGCTGCAGTACATGGGCTGTAGGTTCACTACCACTATTTGTTGAGACAAATAATATGTCTCAACTCCACACAAATGTAGGCATTTTGGTCATGACTGCGTGACTCTCCATGTATACATGGGTTTTTTAATAGGACCAGCAGACTGAGGCTATATTTGAAAAGACCCAGAGGAGTCAGTACACAAGAAGGACCTCCTGAGACAAGCTGCGCCCCGAGGGTGCCACCTCCCCAAGTATCCAGCAAGCGATCTGGCACATATTAGTTTATCAGTTAGTACAGAGTGAGAAAAAGGGAGAAAAACATGGGTGGAGAGACATGAGAAGTTCACATTCTGATCTACATACTGAACTCTTTTGTTTTGTTTTGGGCTTTTCTGGTTAGGAAAAGTGTAAACACAAGCTGTTGCTAAGCTTCACTAATCTAACTAGGTCTACTCTAGTGCCCTAGGTAGAGGGCGCTATTCACTCCAGCCTCGAGTAGGTTCCTAAACAGATTTGGAAGATTCTAGAAGTTTTATTCACAGGCTTTAAACTGAAGTTTCATTTCACATTCCAATAGCCAGATTTTATTCACATTGTGTTCCCAATTAAAGTACCTTTTCTTGTGTGTTTTACCTTTAAAAGATCTGGAAATTCTTCAAAAATATATCCAAAATGTTACTAATAGTAAGATGATTTAAACCCAATATTTAGAGTACAACTTTTTTCTTGATCCTAAGCATCCTCCTGCCAGGGGTTTCAGAACTCACTACCCAAACAGGATAAGGGACTCAGAATTGGAGTGCATTTGAGAGTCAACTGACCAGAGCTTATGATCAAAGTGAGACTCTACCTCCAAAGCTCAATGATATTTATTTATTTTCAACTGTGGTGTAATTATATAATCCTGAACAGAACATCACAGTGAATAACATGGATGCAACCCTTAACCTAACAGAGCTCTCATTCTAGTGCTGAAGGAAGAAAGGTCATAAAAATGAGAGAGAGAGACAGAGAGAGAGAGAGAGAGACAGAGAGACAGAGAGAGAGAAAGACAGAGAGAGGGAGAAAATTGCCACCTAGAAAATCAAAGCAGTGTGAGCAGCTAAGGAATGACTAGAACAAGGGGGAAGGCACTTCTCAGCTGGGATCACCAGGAAGCTTTTCCAGTGAATTGTTCCTTGACTGAAATTTGAAAAAAAAGAAACAGCAAGCTATTGCAGTCTATAAGAAGACAAGACAGGAAAGCAAGAGACACATCTTTTGAGACAGGGCTGAACTTAAAACAGCCTGGCAGCGTACATGTCTCTCTACCCACGTTTTTCTTCTTTTATTTTCTTCCTTTTTCTCATGCTGTACTGATAAACTAGTATATACCAGGTCCCTTGCTGGATACTCGGGTTTGTAGCACCCTCGGGGCGCAGCTTGTCTCAGGAGGTCCTTCTTGTATACCGACTCCTCTGGGTCTTTTCAAATACAGCCTCAGTCTGCGGGTCCCATCAGAAGACCCAAAGTGAAATGCCCAGGACACTGAGGTGGGCTGATCCAAGCCCCGAAGTGCATGGAGGCCGTGAAAAGGAAGTTAGTTCCATCCTGAATATAATTCACTGGCTCAAGTAGCTGATTGTTATCATGTTTATACTTTGTTGTTATTTGAAGGAGAGGTCCAGGCTTGGCTTAGTCAGGTATGCTGCATGTATATGTCCAATAGCATGCTATCGGACGCCAAGAGGTGCTATAACACCCATTTCCATGCATAGAAACCAGGCTTATGTGCTAAGCAAAACCTATCCCATCCCTGCTCAATATTGTGACTCTGTGGCCCTTGGCTAAGATGAACAATACCAAGCAAACAAGCCCTACACAAAAACAGATCACAAGACCGATCGTACGCTATACGGTCAACTCCTCGTACAATGTTAACACACCAATCAGTAATGGCCAGCTCTGCAGCACACCTCCATCCCCGCGCCTATACCATCTCTATAAAAAGCCAATGCTGGGCCGGGGAGCTAGCTCAGTGGTTCCAGCGCCTGTCTCACAAGCGCAAGGACCCGGGTTCGATTCCCCGGTAACCACATAACAATACTGGGTGTGGAGACCCACACCCAGCAGCAACCAGCACCACATACCACAGTGCCGGGTGTGGTGGCTCACGCCTATAATCCCAGCATCGGGAGGCAGAGGCAGGAGGATTGTGATATGAGTTTGAGGCTGAGTTCAGGGCCAGCCTGAACCACAAAGCGAGACCCTGTCTCCAAAAACCTAAAAAAAAAAAAAAAAGCCAATGCTTACAATAATAAAGCAGAAGCGTTCCTTTGAAATCTTCTCCAGAGTCTGCATGGTGACTCTGCACCTCACCCTCTCAGCCTGAGCCAAAACCCGTTTCTTCAACAACCTTGCCACAACAACAGCTGTTGTTTGTTGCTGTTTGAGATATTTTGTCATATTTTGTTTGTTTATGTTGCTGTTGCTGCTGTTGTTTTTGAAACAGGGTCTCACTATGTAGTTCAGGCTGGCCCTGAGTTCTCTGGGTAGCCCATGCTGGCCTCCAACTAACGCTGATCCTCCTTCCTCATCCAGCTGAGTATGGGATAATAGGCTTTGGCAGATCTGTAAAGAAAGGCTTTGTAAAGGACAATAGTGAAAACTGAGGACACCCTCTGGGAGCCACTGGGAGAGTTCAGGCAAGACGCTTTCCTCAACTGACAGCAACAGAACCGTCAGTGCAGCCCTGAGTGGACACATCCCCTAAAGAGCTTGATAAGCAAGGGAAGCAATGGCCCTGCCATTCCTGTGAGCACGAAGCTCTGACGATGCTTCTTAGAGTCACTTGACAGTCTGCATCAAGACTACTGAAAATGTGTATCCTCCTTAGTTCACAAATGCTACTCTTAACAATACTTCTTAAATACTTTAACAAAGAAAAGCAAAAATACAAATCTGTGAAGTTATTTTCTGTGGTATTCATTTTGAGGTGAAAAATTTAAAATTTGGTCACATATATGCGAGAAAGAAAGTTACAGTACTATAACTCAGTAAATTTTTATGATGCTACCAAAAATTAAAATTATGAAGAAACAATTCATCACAGAAAATATGATTGGTTATAAAACAAAGATGACTGTAAAAAGAATGTCAGCTTGTTTCTACCTTAGTAATATGTATCTCCAGGTGAACTAGAAAGGGAAAGGAACATAAGGACAAATAATATGTCAAAGGGGATAACGGCATCTTTTAAAAGTTCTCCATAAATTCTCCAGGTTACTAGTTTTAATCGTGGCCACTGGTTTTGATTTTCTGTTCCCTAGAGAATGGTTCCACATCAAGGAACTCAAAATGACTCTCTGATAAATGAAACATAAACTTTCCCAATAAATTCAAGCATAACCCAAATTGGTTAGAGGAAATGGCTCCTCTTTGGAATTATGAGTCTTTTCCATGGAGCCCAAGGTCAAGGATGGGGAGATACAAAACTGGAATATAAATATAAACCTGGAATCAAAAAGAGAGGGCCAGGTATTCAGCTCAGTGGCACCACTGCTTGCCTTGCAAGTGCAGGATCATGAGTTCAGTCCTTGGTACAGAAAAAAATGCACAGATGGAATCAAAGATAGAAGCCTATATATTGTTTTAAGGTTGTTAGGCGACAAATGACTCTGCTAATGCTTTCATCTTCTCTCTGTGATCACTGCTTATCCTCACTAGAGCAAACAACTCCAAGCAAGGATTGTCGTCCTTCTACAAACATTGTGTGTACCCAGCACCGAGTAAGCTATTTTTTTTTTTTTTTTTTTTAGGTTTTTGGAGACAGGGTCTCGCTTTGTGGTTCAGGCTGGCCCTGAGCTCAGCCTCAAACTCACATCACAATCCTCCTGGGATTGTGCTTGGATTACAGGCGTGAGCCACCACGCCCGGCAGTGTGGTATGTGGTACTGGTTGCTGCTGGGTGTGGGTCTCCACACCCAGTATTGTTATGTGGTTACCGGGGAATCGAACCCGGGTCCTTGCGCTTGCGAGACAGGCGCTCGAACCACTGAGCTAACTCCCCGGCCCCCGAGTAAGCTATTCTTATAATTACATTAGTCTACTTTCAAGAATTCAGCTCATCAAATGTTAAACTCTTCTCATTCATTTGGTGTGTGACTGGCTCTAAAATAGTGTAACTAGAATTTCAAAGAGAAATCAATAAGGTCTGGTAAATGACTTACCGGAGACAAGCTTCACAACCTCCTGTGTTTTGTGGGAATGAGAATCATACCAGGGAACAGATTAGAACTTGCTTCTCCTGTCTAACCAAAGTGAGCGCCCACTGAAAACTTCTGCCATCCTCTCCGCACTCTCCTTAGAAGCTGGTCAACATCATCCTACTCTTGACTTCTGGAGACCAACCTGTTTAGATTCCACCTACGAGTGAAGTCATATAGTAGTTATCTTCCTGTACCTGGATTTTTCACTTACTGAACCTTTCAGCTCTGTCTGTGTTGTTCAAATGACAGGCTTCGTGAATCACTGCCACTGTGTATATGTAGCACATTCTTCGTCTATCCATCAGTTTATGGAGTCTTTTGATGTTTTTCTTTTTCATTTATTGTGACTAATACTGCAATACTCAGGATTACAATTTTTTTTTGCATACTTATTTCATTTTCTCTGTGTATATACCAAGTAGTGAGATTGATGAATCACACAGGGATTCTATTTTCAAATTTTTGAAGAACCGCCATACTGTTCGCCTGTACTAATTAATTTGACTGTACTGACCGACTTAGTTTGACAGTCCTAATTTACATTCCCACCAACAGTGTGGAAGGGCTCCCTGTTTTCCAACACCAGTTTCATCTTTTGTCTTTTTGATAAGAACCTTTCTTAGTGAGGTGAGATAACGTCTCACTGTGGCTTGAGTTTGCATTTCCCTACAAAGCATTCTTGGTGTCCTACTGGCCATTTCTATGTCATGTTTTTAAAAATATCTACTAAGGTTTATCTCCAATTTCTAATTAAATTATTTGATCTTTGCTATTGAGTTGTTTTAGATCATTTATTCCAGATATTAACCACCTTCCAATGTATAGTCTAGAAATATTTTCTCCATTCCATAAGTTGTCTCTTCACTCTGCTGATTATACTCTGTTTTGAAGGTTTTGTTTGATGTAACCCAAGTATTTAAGTCTTTACACCACTTCTAGTTGATTTTCAAAAACAAAGAGAGAAGGGGGTTCAGTTCCATCTTACTGCAGATGTGTATTCAATGCCATTTATTGAAAGTTTCATCTTTCCCCTGTACATGTTCTTAGCAGTTTTCTCTAGAAATACACAGCTGTACTTCTAGAATTTCTATTCTATTCATTGGAAACAAGTCTTTTCTAAGACCAAATTAGCAGACTGACCACAGTCTTCTTCACATTCAAACTTCAGAAATGATGTCTATGCAGTACTTCCTCATAGAAAGAACAAATGTACAGACCAAATGCTGTCCAAATAGAAAAAGAAAGATACATATTTTCCAACATGAAATGAAAATACTTGGAAAATAGTGTCCCTTCATCTTCTTTGAAGAAGTTTCTTTTTGATAAAATTCAATGAGCCAAGAAATAATTAGAAAAACTGTAACCAACAGCAACTCATTGTTATAAGAATAAATTGTGACTGCCAAAATAGACTCAGTGTAAGCAGTATCTATAGGGACATACACTTAGCGAAAGTTTGGAAATGGTAAAGATGTTGTGAGGTAATGTATGTTGAGCTCTTTATATGATATTGTTACATTCTTTATTAAAAGCAATAAAATATTCTTAAGGGTGGCTACTGGTCATGGAAATACGAATTTTACAGTACAATAAAACCTTAGTTTGTGAATATAGTTTATTTGGAAGCATGGCTGTAATCCAAAGCACCTGTATATCAAAGCAAATTTTCCCATAGGAAATAATGAAGAATGGTAAATTTGAGTCATCTGAACATACCTTGAGGACATACTCACAAGTGAAGTAAATAGGCCACAGATATGTAAATACTATATTGTGTCTCTACTGGTGAAAAACTGAAAGTGTAAATGAATGCCAAAATGTATAATAGGTGATGTGAAACTGGAATAAAATGTGCAAAAAGAAAAGAGAGTGAGTAGAGGAAAGCAAAGAGGAAAAAATACGATAGCAAAAAAATAGGGAGCAAAGCTTGTATACAGGAGATGGGGTTATAAGGAGGGCAGGGAAAAGAGGAAAATGAAGTCATGTACAGGTATAAATTCTCAATGTGATCATAATGCATGTAGAAAATGTACCAATAAAGTCAACTTTAAAAAGGAAATAATGGAAACTCAGAAAATTCATTCCACACCAAAAATGCTTACATAGAAATTATTACAAGACTATAACATAAAATAATAAATAAATACAAAATTGATTTTAAAAATCAAGAAATTAATCTGCACTGAAAACTTTCACGGCTGGTGTGAGAGAGACAAGAGGAGGTCATCGTGCAGCACTGTCACTGACACTGATGGAATCACTGCTGTCTATCTGCTCAGTAGATCTTTCTTTTGGCTCCTTTTGAAGATTTGCCAGAATTGTGACACAGCATCATCACTGGACAGATTCATCACTCACTTGGCTACAGGCTTATTTGAGCGGTGATTTTCTACAACATTTTGCACTGTTTCCTACATTTTAAACATTTTGCTAATCTCGTTTCTAGTGAGTGGTTCCTCTGCCCTTTTTTCTGCATCCCCTGGAGAAGAGATCTCTGCAACTGCTTGCTATTGAGGGATGATCACCCACAATCAGAGAGAGAGAGGCAAAGACCATTGGCTCAATTGTGGTCATGTGAAGTTTGACTTCGTGTACTACTCATATTGCATGATATCATGCATTTATCAAGTGAAAATTTGTTAGAAATGGTTATGTGTCTTACAGAACAAGTTAATTCATAAACCAAGGATTTACTATACTTGTAAAAATATTTAATGAGAAATCTCTAGTTCTGTATTAAGAAACCTTAAAAGTCACAGAGATGTATAAGATATCCCTAGATCTACATAATTCTCAGTTCATATAAAACTAATTAATTTTGTTCAATCATAAATTTTCAAATGGGAATTCTCGTTACAAAGTCTGTTTTGAAATATACATTTACACCCTATCCAGCATGTTCTGAAAGCAACAGGGATGAGACAGAAACTCAGAGATGAAGATATAAGGGCTGCAGAAATTAAGACAGCATTTTCTTCTCACTTGAGCCTTAAAAATGCTTGAACAAACTAGAGCCCAGAGTCGATATGTATTGAATTTAAGCACATGTGCAATACAGTGCTTTGCATACAAGGTGAGAAAGTATCAATTATTCAAGTAGTAATGTCAGTGTACCTGGGTTAGTATATGAGAAAAAAAAAAGTCATGTTTGATTCTTATGTTAGTCTTCACAACAAAGTAAGTTCCAGATAGATAAAATATTGACACAGTATAAAATCATAAAAATCATCTAGAGAAATAATTTTTGAAATTTGAGTTGTAATTTCTGAAAACAAATTTTCACAGTAAATATCTTTCTAAGACAAATTCCAGAGATCATAGAAGAAAAAGAACTGATAATTTTGATTACTTTTGATATACCATGAAAAAAAGACATTTGCAGAAAAAGAAAATACAACTAATTGACTTGTAGCTGTATTAACAGGTGTGCAGTTCCCTTATAATAGATATGCAAACTGTAACAGTTACTAAATACTACTTCTTAAATACTAGATTAGCAAAAAGTAAAACAAATCTTAACCACACAAAGATTCAACAAGTACATCTGTGGTGGGAACATAGGTCACGTATGATGCCTAAAGAGCAACCTGGAAATATATGTTAAATCTGAAAAAGGTACACACCAGCAATTCCATTTCAGGAACTTATACAAAGTATCTCTAAAATACCAGTATACATGCACTGAAAGTTTATTCATAGCAGCAAAAGTTCAACAGCATGCTAAACTTCTATCAGGAAGTCTCTACCACTGAGGTAAATTACACTAGAGCTACTACATAGCAGTAACCACCACAAAAATGAGAAATCTGTTTATTTTTAAATGTGTAACAAATCTCCAGAAGCAAAGAGCAGCACATATACAGCAACACATGGTTTCTGTTTACGTGTGTGTGAGTGAGCATGCATTTCAAAATTCAGACTATCCCTGGAGGAGCACAAAAAACGAGTGACAGTATGAGAGGAAACAGTATCTGGCAGCAGAAATAACAACTTCCTCTTTTATTCTATTTTTTGCATTATCTACTTAAAATATTTGATTTTTTGAAACTAGTGCCAGAGAAAACCGGAACGAGGGAGAAGCGATGGGAAGTTTGAGATATTCCGGGGAGGGTTTGGAGGAGCATTCTTTATTAAAAGCAATAAAATAAAATACTGACATTATAATCTCACGTCTGTATGTCTTGATAAAAACCAGTGTTGTTTTCATCTTGGCTGAAAATTTCAAAAATTAAGCATAAAAATAATCTTAAATACTCTATTCTATTTAAATATTTTATCCCACTATTTGGCTGTTTGTGCTTATTCTGGAAGTGGAAATATGCCACTGTAGCTATAAGAGACACAGAATGCTCACTGTATTATTGGAATCAGTTAATTCCGCAGGCAGAAGGGTGGTTAGCTGAAAACAGAGATTGCAGTGCCTCTGGCAGCCAGTTAAGTCCACTCAGCTCACACGTGGTGTGAAAGTTCTGCAGGTGTGGGGTAACAACAACAGCAGTACAGAACCTGGCCAATGTGAAGGTAGGAATGGCACTGGGGAAATAACTAAACATGAGCTGGAAGGGGACAGAGGGTAGGAAGGAACACCACCAAGAGCCACAGAGCCATGCAAGCAGAAGTCGCCCTTGTGCAGTAGACTGCGGGACCCTGAGTCTGACTAGCTGTGGTTTTTATCTAAATGCTTCTCCAAACCCTCACGTGCTCGCAGGCGGGACTTGGGGAGGACACCAGATCATGGGTGTGTGATACTCATCACTGGATTAGCCCACTGATGGTTTACGGCCGGGTGATGTCGAGAGGTAACCCCCGGTGGGAAGAGGTGAGTCACTGAGGGCCTGGCCCGGAAGTGGACTCATTCCTCCTCCTCCCTTCATCTCTGCCATGTTCATCTCTGCTTCTTCTTTGCCACACCCTCCGCCATGCCACCCTGCCTTGGAGCCAGCTGACTGTGGACTAACACCTCCACAAACTGAGCTGAAATGAACATTAACTTGTAGATGTCAGGTACTGCATCAGCAGAGAGAAAGTAACCAAGGTACTAGTCATCAGAAATACCTGGGGAACTTTATAACTTATACATCCAAAGTTCTCCCCTCACAGCAATTAAATCTGGCTCTGATGGATATACCTGGGAATACATAATTTAAAACTAAAATCCTCCTATCACAGCCATAGACAAAGGGGTCATCAGAATTCTAGTTGTGGTGTTAGCAACATCACTCTGTGTGCAAAGGGAAAGGAACAGAAGCAAATATTCCATTGGGAGCTTAGAAAGAATTCGTTGTATGTGTGGTCTCACTTCTTAAACCCGTCCAGCTGAAAATGAAGAGCCTTTCCGCGTGCTTACGATTCTGAACTCGTTCTTGCCTGCACCATGCTGAACGTGAGGCAGCGGCAGTCACGGAGGAAAAGCTGTCGTGTGATTCTGCCTCTTCTTTTCTCCGTTCTCTAAGCAGCCCCCTGATGCTCAGGCATCATGAATGTCAGAAGGTTTCAGAATACTTACAGGACCAACTGAGTCCACACAGACTTTCATTAGAAGCAAAGACTTGCATCTGGTACTTATTGGAAAGGCAACTACTTCAATGCATAATGGCCCATGCCACTGGTATCAAGCTTTTAGAAAAGCTCAATCAGTTGCTGCCATTAAGTCTCAATCTGATGCTAATCTCACTGGTACTTCAGTTCATGAACTTAATCTATTCCAAGTTTCTGGTCACAAAGTGTACTGGTCAGAAACCAAATTAAATTTCCCCATAAAGTTCAGTGTAAATAAGGTTAATCCATGCAGATCCATACAAATGTGATTGCTAATCAATTTGGGTTGTGAAGCAAATTAAATTTTCCCATAAAGGTCAATGCAAATAAGGTGAATAAGTTCTAAGCCATATGTATATTTAATCACAAAAAAATATGAAACAAAGTACAGTGCAGTATAGGAAGAGAGAAAATACTGACGTTGCTTGAGGCAACTTTTGCATGGAGGATGGAAAGTAGGTGTGGAGGCTACTGCCCAGAAGAAGAGTTCCTGAAGCAGGATTTAAAGAAAAGCAAGTTCTCGGACCAGAGATTCAGCTCAGTGATTCTGGCACTTGTCTTGCAAGCACAAGGGCTTCATTCAGTCCCCAGTTACCATGTACAACAATGCCACATGTGGTGACTCACACCCACCAGCAATCAGTACCACACACCAGAATGCCGGGTGTGGTGGCTCACACCTGTAATCCCAGTACTTGGGAGGCAGAGGCAGGATTGCTGTGAGTTTGAGGCTCACCTGGGCTACAGAGTGAGCTCAGGGCAAACCTAAACTACAAAATCAGACCCTGTCTCAAAAAAAAAAAAAAAAAAAGACTCTTAGGAAGACCTCAGTGTTTTCATGTTCCTCACTGAGTAGGTCCTGTAGGCCATTCGGTGATCTGTGGGGTAGTGTGGGGTGATGGAGTGGAAGGCACCCTCTCCCATGAAAAGTGTTACAAGAAACTTTAAAAGCTCATTGCTATCAACAAAACCCAGAAAGCAGTCCAAGCAAATTAAATCCTCCCTTCCTCCTGTGCATCGCAACAGCTGCCAGAAGGCTGGAGTCAGAACGAGGCGTCCTCCTGCTGTCTGTAAGCAGAGTTACCTGTCCTATCAGAGGCAGTCTGCTGTTATGCAGACAAACATGCCAAATATTGAAACAACAGAATAGAGCTCCAGGTGTTCAATAAAGCTACAAAAATCTTCTGCCAGGCTAGTTAAAAGTTTAATTTTGCATCACTGTAGTTTTTGAATGAGGCAACTCCAGGCATTTGCTAAGAAGAATTCCATTTCTTACTAACAAACAAATTATTAATAATGACTATTTCAACAGTATGACTAATATTTGAAATTATTCTTTCTAAGAATATTTCTATAACTTTCTAAAAATAGTGATGCTCATACTTACTGTAAATCAAGCTTTCCAAGTACCAAAATATTAAAAGCTATATTCCTTTTATTTAAAAAATGCAACTTTGAGACCACAAGGGTATTGCCTTCATTGCTTTTCTTCACTGCTAAGACAAAATACCCAGCACCTAAAGTTAAAGGAGGAAAAGTGTACTTAGCTCACAGTATGGAGAGGTTTCAGTCTGTAGTTAACAGGCTCCAGAGCCAACAGGCATGGCAGAGAGTCACAGAGGAGAAATAGTTCACGGCGGGCAGAAGGCAGCAAAGCCCTGAAGAACAAGCTACAAGGGACGAGAGAAAATAGTAGCCCTTTTCCTGATTCTCACCCGTGCTCAGGCTACCTGCCCTCAGGGCTTACCGCGCTCACACCCTTAGTCCTGTGTCGCACCTTGAATCAACCCCAGCACCCCATCTTTGATCCCAGCCTCACACAGCCTAGATCCAGGACCTTGGAAAAGCCCCACCTATGACCTCCTGAGGCTTTGGGGACATTTTATACAAGCCCTTACAGGTATTATGCAGTTCACTTAATAGCTACCGTACCTCACAGTCAGTCTCTTTTTCTCTTCTGAAAAAGGTATTATTAAATTAGCCAAGTTTTCTAAATAATGGTTCTTAAATTTTAGACATAAAGTTAGTAGTATAATTTTATTTAAAGTCCCTAGGTATTAATTGTTTAATGAGTGTTTTAATTTAAATCGGGCATTTGGAATAGCCATGGTGAGTGTAGTCCTGCCTATGGTTTTGTAAGTTTAAATGTACGGTATAAATATTATTTTTTAAAGTTGGATCATTTCCTATGCTTGTGATGAGTTAGAGAACCATCAAGACAATGAGACTAGAAGATGTCCCAGACTAGTCAGATAAAAGTAACCACAGTGGTGGGTTGAGATTGTTGTTAAACTATAATTAACAATGTAGGTGGCAGTATTTATTTCCTTTTTGTAAACTCTCCTAGTGAAGTATAATTTCTAGAATTTCAGTGCGGTTAATTCTTCTGAAACCTAAATTACAGATTTAAAAAGTACTGTGCGACCACTTCATCTGTCAATAACTACTCCGCATGTTTTGTCAATGGAACTGTATGTAGCACAGTTTGCCAAGCACTGTGACAGTATTATCAAGTGCTGGTGTTTGCTTGGAATTGAACTGAATCTTCAGCTCTGGCGCAGGCACTTTGCCCTGCAGTAGCCTGACCCCTCCTTGTGCTCTTTTGTTAATGTGCTCTGTTTCACTGGCAAGTGAATACTCCTTAGTCTCCTCACCAGCTGCAACTGGTCATTTTCTACCCCTAAGGCTATTGCCAAAGCTACAAGAGAGAAAAACTATATACCTGTATGCAACACTAAGCCTTTGACTGCTAATGCCTGTTCATACTTGCTGTCCCTTGTTATGGCTGGGATTTTTGTGCTTGATAATAAAGTTGCAGTTAGTATTCTTATGAAAGAAAAAATACAAAAACCATAAATGCTGGGAAGGATACTGGGCAAAAGGAAACTTCTATGCTGCCAGTGGGATTGTAAATTATTATAGTTGCTGTGAAATCAGTATAGCAAATCCTCAAAAACTAAAAATAGAACTACCATTCAGCCTGACTATATTCTTCCCTGGTCAGCACAGTATAGGGAAATTTGCAAAACCATTTTTATGGAGGCATAGTTCATAATAGCCAAGACATGGACCAGCTGAGGTGCCCATCAACAGACAAATGGATAAAGATAATGTACTTTATACCCTTACACTAGTATTATTCTGCAGTAAAAAGGAAAAGAACAAAATTTGTTATTTGCAGAAAAGCAAGTGGGTCTGACGATCATCATGTCAAACAAAATAAGCCAGACTCAGAAAATCAAATATCACATATTTCCCTGAGATGTGGTTAAAAAGATACAAGAAAATACAAGGTAACTTATCATTAGACAGAAGGAAGAGAATAAGGGAAAGGGACTTAGGGTTAACAGAGGATGAAAATGATCAAAATTGATTGTAAGACTTGAAACCCAATATTTTGTAAAAATTAATAGACACTAGTAATAAGAGGAAAAATAAAATAGGAAAAAAACTGATGTCAGAATTGGGGACTCCCAACTATCTCATCCAAGAGACAGGCTAGGGAGTAGAGCTAATCCATGCTTATCACTTACGCTAGCTACAAACCTATGGTCTTCTTATATCCTTTCTTTCTTAGCAAGTTTGGGTCTCAAGGCCTAAATCAAAGGTGACAGATCCATAGCAGACATGCTACTCTGTCCTGGCCTCTGTCCTTCCCAGACATTACTAATCAATCCCAGCACTGTATCCACTGCACCACAGGAGAATCTTTGTGTCTCTCCCACACAACTCCAGACGGTGTTTATCTACTGTCTAAGAAAGCGTTACTCCAAGGTTTGTATATTTTCTCCATATTTTCTTCTCACACAATTGAAGCTGGAATTAAAATCTATGTAAAAAGGCCTAGTATCAAATTGAAGTGATTCTATAAATGTTTTCTAAGTGTTTTTATTTTGTTTGGGTTTGTTTTTTGTTTTATTTTGTGCATTTCTGTTATGTTTTATTTATTTGTTTGTTTGTTTGTTTGTTTTTGTACAAGGAACCAAACTCGGGCTCTTGCACTTGCCAGGCAGCCACCAGAACCACTGAGCTAAATCCTCATATCCCTCAGCTACTCTTTCTGAGTACTGGTTAATAGGTATACAGACATAAATAAAAATACTATACATCCTCAAAAGCTCCCACACCGTATTCATATTCCTAAAACAAATAACACAACACAATGCAATGACTACCACTGTGCAAACTCTGTGTATCAGGCGAAGGTCCTGAGTACAGAACAGAAATTCTGCAACATCTGTTAAATGACCACGGCTCAAGGATCAGAGCACTAATATTTTAAATGAGCAGAACCCTTAGGGAAAAATCCAACGTTTTCTTAAATCTTGAGAAACTGCGTTTTTACAGATAATGAGACAAACGCAGGAGAAAAATTCTCATTTATAACTTTGCTATAGCTTTTTGTGATGAAAAACAAGACAATGCTGGAGAAGAAGTAGCTCGGTGGTAAATACTCACCTGCCACCCGCAGGGTCCTGGGTTCAATTCTCAGCACTGAAAAATATAAAAGAATTTCCTAACTTCTTATCCTCTTATCCTTGAGCTCTGATAAGACTTCTCATTCGGAGAAAAGGTGTTGCTTGGCCACTTTCTAAAGGACTTAAGAGATTTTAATGGCTGTAACAGAAGTAAGGACACGACATTTTCATCAAAACTGTTGCAATTCGGGCCGGGGAGTTAGCTCAGTGGTTCCAGCACCTGTCTCGCAAGCGCAAGGACCCGGGTTCGATTCCCCGGTAACCACATAACAACACTGGGTGTGGAGACCCACAGCCAGCAGCAACCAGTACCACATACCACAGAGTCGGGCGTGGTGGCTCACGCCTGTAATCCCAGCACTAGGGAGGCAGAGGCAGGAGGATTGTGATGTGAGTTTGAGGCTGAGCTCAGGGCCAGCCTGAACCATAAAGCAAGACCCTGTCTCCAAAAACCTTAAAAAAAAAAAAAAAACTGTTGCAATTCATCTTTATTTGCTACCAATATCTTTGGGATCCCAAATTCAACAGAGCCTACCTGTTCCACCTGGGTATGTGCCCCTGCAGTGACATTTTATCTGGTTTCTTTAATGGAAAATTAATTAAAATCAATTAGGGTGACATGTCATCGACTGGCCTGGTTTTACTAGTGTGTAACAGGCAGGAGGAAAGACTTGAAGAGTAATCACTCCACTTGCTTTTACCCCCTGAGGTGTCACTTTCTAATGCACGAACAAGGGAAATCTCCAGGCACTTACTGCAAGCACAGCTAACCGTCTTCCATCAAGCCCTGAACTAGAGATCTGATTATCATTATTTCTTTTTCAAAGATACTTGAAAGAATTCAACCTTGACGTTTTTCATGGAATATGCTCAATCCCACCTGTCTGAACTCCGACAAGATTTACGGTGGGTGCTTCTGTGCTGTGTGTTCTAGATCACGTGTCTCTGGCGAGTTGTGGGTGAGAAGTGAAGAGATCCAACCTATTTTTCTCATGACACTCAAGACAGGAAAGAAAAGAAAAATAAAGAAGGAGAGAATGGAAAGAAGAAGATGTGCACAAAGTGGGAGTATTTGCTCCTGTATGGTGCTATGTGCCTTTACATACACATAACGTATGCCACTGAATTATTATGAGAATCACGTCAAGCAAATGCCTCTTTTCCTTTGGGACATAAAGTTTTAAAAAACACACAAACGGATCACCAGCTGAATGGCAGAAACAGGGTGGAAGCCCTGCTGATGCCTTCGTGGTTCACTTTTCTTTCGAAGAATGGCACTCTGCCTGCCCCCTTCTCCGAGGGCAGCACCTGGTGGCTGTCCTTTATGTCGCCAGATACCGATTCCCCCCAATCCTCCCGCACAAGTGACCAGACAGAATTCAGCCCATAAACCACCGCTATGTTGTGCAAGAAAACCCTACGCATTCAAGTTCTTCTTATTATTTCATTTATAAAATAGACGAGAAACAAAATTAGGTGTGGTGTAAGAAAAAATAATGCATTACGAATTTTCCTTGTCAGGCCGGGGATATAGCTCAGTGGTTCTGGCGCCTGTCTTGCAAGTGCAAGGGCCCGGGTTCGATCCCGGTAACCACACAACAATACTGGGCATGGTGACTCACACCCAGCAGCAACCAGTACCACATACCACAGTGCCGGGTGTGGTGGCTCACGCCTGTAATCCCAGCACTCGGGAGGCAGAGGCGGGAGGATTTGCTGTGATGTGAGTTGGAGGCTGAGCTCAGGGCCAGCCTGAACTACAAAAGCAAGACCCTGTCTCCAAAAAAAAAAAAAAAACTTAAAAAAAAAAAAAGAATTTTCCTTGTCAAAGCACAGAGACAAATATATTTACAATATATATAACCAACAAGGAAGTTGTGCCAAGATTACACAGGTAGTCCGTATATATCAGTGAAGTAGAAAAACACAATAGAAATGATCCAAACACTTGAAAAAGGTACTTCACACAAGAAGCACATGTTACATACGGGGCTATAAAATGTACTCTCCAAACTGGGACCACTGTTAAGAGTTACCTAGATCCCACTAACAAGTACAGCAAGACAGCTGAAGTAACCTAGGCCTGCCCCCAGCACTGCAGGGTACTACAGACTCCCGACCATCCCCAAAATATCAAACATATGAAAAGGGACTGCATCTCACTGACCATCCCGGGAATGCAAATTAAAACTGCAGTGAAGTACTTCCAAATGTCTATTAGAATCATCAGAATGGAAAAAATGACAACACCTACTGCTGGTGGGATAGAGAACACCTAAATGGACCACACACGAGGGCAGAGATGCGGAGGAGTATAAACTACAGCAATCACTTAACAAACATTTTGGGAGTATCTACCAAATAAAACACGCACCTATAGTGCATTAGTTCTACTCAAGAAACAGAGAACAAATATATTTATGAAAAATCAGTGCACAGAATATATGTTCATATACATATTGAGGAAAATATGTAATGCTTTGCACTGTAGCATCACTCATAAGGGCCCTAGCCAGGAAGGAGAGCACTGCTGCCCACTAAGTGACCACACTGAGTCCCACGATGGACAGCTCTACTGGGATTGAAGTAGAGGAGCTGCCACTGCACCGAACAACACGGACGGAGTCACGAGCACCCTGCTGGGTGCTGACCAGCCGGACACAAAGAAGATGTTACGTGGTTCCACTTTTATAAATGTCACAGGAGGCAGAGCTCACCTGTGGTGCTGGGGGCCTGGTGAGTAGTTACTTGATGAGGGAGGAGCACTTGGAAAGGGGCAGGCGACTCTGGGATTCGGTCCCGTTTCTTGATCAGGTTGGTAGCAATTTGCCCATGCGCTCCTTGATGAAAAGAAATCACTAAACTCTGCTCTGAAAATGTGTGCTACTTCTTGTACATAAGTTATACTTCGATTGAGAGAAATGTATTGGTGAAGGGAAAAGACTAAAAAAGAAGAATTTCCTACAGTAAAATAAGGCCCTGATGAATACAAGCAAGTCAGAGTTGTAAAGAAACTGAGAAATAAGAACAGAATAGAAAAGTAACAGTAAAATTGAGTTACTAGAGAGGAGAGCAGAGCAGCCATACAGGCGGAAGTCCAGAAACGCCGAGAGGGAAGTCACTAGCACGGCCTCGTCCGATGCTGGAATCGCCCCATCCCGCTCCCCACACTGTGTATCTTCGTAATAGTCACACTTTTCCTGGAAGTCACACTTCTCTTTTCCATGAAAGCAAATAAGATAAGAAAACACCACAAATGCTTTTGCCTCCTAAAAATACAGCCCTGGCAGCTAGAGAGCCACAGTAGCCCAGGCACGGCTGCCTCGTAGCAGCCCGTGTGCTCGTCCTGGGGCCGTGTGGTGGTGTCAGACGCTGGAGCCCTCAAGAGACGGGCGCGGAGAGAGCGCCACGGCTCAGGGACCCCACATGCGTGAATGGATCACTGCTCTCTCAGGACTTCGTCAAAACACGCAGGCGTGTCTTAGTTCCTGGGAGCAGGTTGTTTTAAAAAAGAACAAATCTAGGACCGGAAATGTGGTTCCCTGGTGCTGTGCCCGCCTTACACACACAAGGTCCTGAGTTCGGTCCCTGATACGGGGTCAAGGGCGGTGAGCCTGGCCCTTCCTGGGTCCCAGACTCCGTGGTCACATATGTGGAGCTTCTGTCCATGTAGGTTTTGTCTGTTTTACTTACTGCTGAGTTCCCAATACCTGGAACTGTGTCCAGCGTATAACAGGTATCTGAGGTGCAGAGAACACCATAGGGAAAGTTGTAAGTGCGTGCGTGTGCGTGTGTGTGTGTGCGTGTGCACGCGCACGTGCACATAATTCGTTCACCCTTCTCTTCTTCAATTCAACCAATGAAAAATGGAAAAACTGGGTGGCCCACCGCCCACAGTTACTAGCCTCTGTCCTCCTGGATCAGCCTGTCAGGGCCGTCCTGGTCGGGGGATGGAGAACTGTCCAGAGAGTGCGCAGTCCTGGAAGACAGCACCGAGGAGAAGCACGCTGCAAGGCCCGCGCTCCTGTTCACACTGAGTGGCACCAAGCTCAGGATTCCCAGAAACACTGCCAAGGACTCCGCCCTGGCAAGAGGAAAGGAAGCAAGACCACAGGTGTCCTCCCTGATCCAACAGAACAGTTCCTCTTGGGTCTGTTTTCTCATGAAAATTTTCTGTTATTTTGCATATAAATGTATGGTTACTCTATTGAAAAAGAATAAAATGTGTAAGCCACTGATCTATAAACATAAATTCAGAATAATTGGAAGCCATTTATTACACTTTTCTAACGCAACTTAATCAAAGAAAAAAACACTTTATTAATTTTTAGCCCTTTGAAATGATGATCCTTCCCAGCCTTCCTGCTTGACGGGGCCATTGTCCAGCTGTAATTTCTAACCCTGTAGGAGAGAAGCGTCCCCGCAGTCGTTCCAGAGACAAGGAAGCTGCACCTGTACGAACTGAAAGCAGCCTCCTGTTGCTCTCCACGGTGAATATTTCCTAGTCCACCTTCTATTAGGAACCATGAGCTTCTTCAAATATGTCTGTCACTTGCTGCGCTGTTTTTGTGGCTGTGTGGAAGAAATCAAGTATCATATTTATCTCTCAGCTTCCCATATTTGATCTGTTAGTGACTGTATTTGTATGCATTTATACTCATCATTTCATCTACAAAATAATTCAAGAGATTTTTATAGTCACTTTAATGTGCTGTTAAATGGGGTGTTGTGCCATTTCCAGAGATTTTATACATACAAGTAATGTATTACCTTTGTTCATTTTTCCAGTTCTCTCCATGTTGTTATGCCTCTTTCAGCATATGGAGTTTTATAATTTCAGTGCAATTTTATAAGTTCCCAAAGCAATGCTTGTGAGTATTCACATAATTGAAATTGACCATATATATATTGGCTATACTACCTGTATAATAACCAATCTCTACTCCCTGACTCACTACCTCTAAGGCCTTGGCTTCCTCAATTACAAAATAGAAATGATCCTATCTAAACCTCGCAGGGTTCACATAACGTATCATCTGTTTACAAACAGCAAAGCCATGCTATAATGGGTCTTTGTCTCCTACTGTTGTTCTTCTAACCCGTGGAATTTGATCTTTGGCAACAAAGTTAGGAAACCGATTTTAATTGTGGTCAAACTGTTACAAAAAAGAAAAATTTCTATTCTGCGAAGATAACTCTACCTGAAGTGTAGAGAATAGAATGGAACAAACTAGAATGGATTAAAAGAAATCATTTGGCTGTGTAATACATGGATTGTTCATTCATTCTTTATTAAGAACATATTATAAATCAAGGCTTCAAGGAACTAGAAATATAGATGTGAACAAGACCAAATTCTTTTCCTCCTGGAACTTGTATTCAAGAGGAAGCATATATATCCCCTAAGTCAGAGAGCAGTCAAGGCTCAGGCTTCTGGTTCTGTCTCACAATATGTCAATGTAGGTATGCAGGTGTATCAGAGGTGCTGACTTACACGATCATGGGGGTTAATGAATCCATCATCTACCATCTGTAACCTCAAGACCCAAAAGAGATGGTAACACAGCACAAAGGTCTGAGAGCCAGAAAGGTGATGATGAAAATTCCAGTTGGGGTCAAAAAGCCCCAAAAACATGAGCAGGGAACAGAAGGTCAATGTACCAGGTGAAGCAGTCAGGCAAAGATAATGTAAACTTCCTCCACCTTTTTGTCCATGTGGGCCTTCCGTAGGCTAGATGGAGTTGACCTGCACTGGGGGAGGACCATCCACTTTACTCAATCACTCAATTCAAATACTAATCTTTTCCTGAACCAGCCTCATAAACACACCCAGATGTGCTCTGGACACTCAGTAGCCTTATCAAATTGACACAGGTTTGCTGTTTCCACTGATGATAAATGTAGTGAAAATACTGTGAATCAGGTTCAGAGGTGATCAGAAAGGCCAGGGTTACTTTTGCTTTGGGATGGTTTTGTAGTGCTGGTGATAAGGTCCTGGATGATTAGGAGTGATCAACTGACAAGATGATTTATAAGCCAGAAATTAGGGTGGGTTTGGATTGAGATGGAAGTCATGCAATTAAAGAGGAATAAATAATTGGAGCAATATTTAGGGGTTTGAACAACAAATATTAGCAAATTAGATACAGGTATGAGAGAGTTTCTAGAATGTACAACTGCTTTCCATCAAAATGGGAGCTCTAAGAAATAGAAAATGACAATAGGAAATAAGGGAAAGATGGCTAACTCCAGGCTCAAGTACGTGAGGTTCAAGTTGACTTTTCAATGTCCACACAGAAATTTCGTGGGTCTGGACTTCATAAAAGAATCTTATCTAGAAATTGTGACTTCTAGAAGGTCAGCACCATGCAATGATACTCAAATTGTGCCATTCAATAAGAACTTTGGGGTAAAATATGTGAAAAAGAAAGGTGAGCTACTAGAACCAAGCTCTAAGAAGCTACAGTTCCCACCACCAGATGAAAAGAGACAGGTCTGAAAATCAGAACAGGAGACTAACTGGAAAGCAGACAGGAGATCAGAAGTAGGTCGTCAGGAGGGAGAGAGCTGTTGAGCTCAGTCATCCAGGGTCTCACATTTCTGCATGTTGCTCTTTATTCCAAACTTGCTCTGATTAGTGTTTCTTTGATGAACCAACCTGAGATGTTGCTGTTGTCCAGAGGAAAGTCGGGGTAGCTGACTTTACTGTAGAAGTCAAAGGCTCCCTGAACTTAGGGGCTCTGTGTTCTAATACATGGCACTGTACATGCGTCCATCTAGGCTGATGACAGTCAGCTCCCAGGTCAGGCAGGAAGGGAAGAAAAGTCTGATATTACCGAAAACTGGAGGTCAGAAGCATGGACAAGTTCACTTATTTATCATACGCTAATTGAGGGATAACTGCATCTGAGACACACTGCTAAGCACTGGCTTCTGCTGAGGAAACAGGACATAAGCAGAAGGGAAAGAAGAAAACAATCCACAGAGAGTTCAGGAAACTTAGACCAATAGTGTAATTCCCCTCTGCTCCTGGGTGGAAGAGGGTGGATGGTCAGGTGTCTGAGACAAAGCAATCTCATGATTCACGGTAGATGTGCCTGGTCATAGTCTGTCCTCTTCCTGAAATTAAAATCCACATGATCAAGGCATTTCCAGCCACAGAAATGTCCAGAGCATGAGACAGCCTGGGCTACCAGCCTGTCGCTCATGTCTCCCTATAACTCCCTCCAGCTCTCGAAGCATCTAAGGACAGTGGGACTCTTCTACTTGTTGGGCCCATGATCTTGCCAAAATCAGACTCACTCAACTTGCAACTCTGTGTACAGCTCAGACAAGCATTTTCTGGCATCCCCCCATTTTCACATGACACACATCCTCAGTTTCACCCCAGAAAACAGTCTAGAAAATTTGGAACAAGGAGAGATCTCTGAAAAGCCAGGCTTTCTGCACTCCCCAAGCAGCTCCAAGTACTTGCTCACACTGAGCTCACACCTGCTCTTCCTCCAGAATCCCACCCTCAGAGGGCCCTCTCTATCTACAAAAGGTCTTCATTGGTTTTAACGAGCCTGGGCCAGCAGAAGACCCTGCAGTGTGAAACAGGAATAGTGCATGCTTTGACTCAGCCCCACACGAGCTTGTGCCTACGTTGGCTTGCGAGTCTGCACTCCAGCTGTCTCACACATAGGGGACCAGAGCACAGCAGTCAACTTCTCTCTGCCTCCATTTCTACATCCATAAAATAAGGTGAGGCTTTAATTTCAGTTTGTAGCTCTATTGTAAGGATTGTATCAATATACACTTACATAACAGGAGTAGATACATATGTGAATAAAATATTGCATATACATAGATGACTTAGCAGTCTGAAAGTTAGCTACTGTAGCAAATGTTCTCAATATTTAGCGTATTGTTCTGCCTACAGAATAAACTTGCCCCCAGATGACTGCTCAAAGTGCCTCCACCTCAGCTGCTCTGAGAGTCACTGACCTTCCACACCTCCCCTGCACAGGAGAGCACATTCTTCTGTATGGGAGATTAATGAATGCTCAGCTTGGAACGCCCAGCTGGGCTGAGTCAGCGTGATTCTGGGGGTGGAAGGCCCACCTGAAGATTATTACCATAGTGACATAAAAGGAGAAGGGGAAGGGAAGATTAAACGCCATTGTTTTTCCTGAAGAAGCTACTTTTCGATGGTTTTTCTTCAGTGGTGCATTGGTGGCTATCGTCCTTTAGGGGAGCTTTGAACTCCCCCGGGACAGCTGCTGTTCTCTTCAGGGTATCTCTGTTCTTTGCATTTGCTCGAGCGTCGCCTCCTGGCTCCAGCCCAGACCTCCCAGCCTCTGGCACAGATCCTTCACTCGCTGGTGCAGACTTTCTAGCTTCCACCACTGGCCTTCGGGCCTTCACAGGGCAGATCCTCCATACGGACCTGCATGAGACATTGCTTTAGGCTCTCGGCCCTTAGCTGGACTCAGAGAGGACATTGCCCTAACTCTAGGCCATACCTGGGCTTCCATAAGACATAGCCTTGGGGCCCAAGCCCTCAGCTGGATTTTTCACACCTCTCATGCATGGATGGATCTCTTGTGCTCCTCTCAATTTGACTTTTGCAGTGACTACTATAAAATAATCCCATAAAGTACATGTCTTGTATTAAATCTATTATTCCCTTACAAACCTTGACTGCAGCATTCTGTGTTTGGGATTTGGGAGAAACTTGGGACAACTTTGTTCAATAATGCAGAAATAATATTCTCATCTCACACACAACCTTCTCGGGCCTAGTAGTTTCTTTTCTTGCTACTTGAGAAGTTAACTGAGACATCAGGGTCACCACCCCACATCAGTTATGCTGTGCGAAGTCCAGGCCGAGACTCTCGAGGATGAGATATGAACCAGGAATAAAAAAGACCGAATCACCCAAACACAGACACGTGCGTGAAAAGACATCGCTGCCGTCCATCACAGCGGGACCTTCGGTTCACTGCAGCCCCGGGTGCCGTCTGACAGCCCTCTGAGGAAGGACCGAGGCAGAGTCTCTCAGCTCAGCCCAGTCACAGGGACTCTGGCAGGGATAACAAGCTCTGGGCAAGGCCTTAAATTCTGGAGGTTCTTACCAATGAGAGGTGACAGAATTGCTGCATGATCGTGGGCATCTTCTTGATCCGAGCCTTGGTTTTCCCAGGCGGCACAGACACAAAGTAGACAGAAGTATCTGCCATGCTGTGGCAAAGCTCTGCCTGCTTTTCTCTGCAGCAGGAGGATTGCTGCCCGTCCATCTGACAGGGGCGTAGGAAAGCAGAGGGACGCGCTGCTGTTCGTCAGAACATCCCCACCCCACCTTGCCGATGCCAACCTAGCCTCTCGGCGGTCACCTCAAAAGGGAATAAACAGCTTCCTGAGCTCCAGTTCATCACCTGCAGCCTAATGGGGAGCTCAGAGGAAAGTCACCCTGCCTCCAAAACCCGCTCTGCAGCCTTGAGCCGTGCTCACCTCTGACCTTAGCTCACTGCCTGCTTTTTAAAACAGATGCTTCTTCCAAACTGTCATCAGTGTGAACACAGACAGGAGGGTGACAGACTGCGCTGGAAATCCAGAAGCTGCACATTCCTGGGGCTGGCCGTTATCAGCATCTAGTAATCAATGAATATCAAATGTATGCAGAAAGAGAGAGTGCCTGTCTTATTTTTATTGGAAAGATCATACTTCAAGTCTCGATTTCTTAAAGTGTTTGCAAAAGCTTCACACCGCAGTCACCAGCCAGCTTATTTAAAATGCAGATTTCAGATACTTATCGAATCAGAACCTTCTTGAATAAAGGTTGGAAATTTGTATTTTTACCAAGCACCCCAAATGATTATTAACAGCACACAGAAACTTCAAGAGATAGTACTCTAAATTCTCAGATCTCTGTCTGTCTTTAATTTGGAATCTATGAAATGGCTAAGAATGGGAACAAAGAGACTCAAGAAAAATTGGTAACTTCAGGGCTTGCATACCTTTTCACAGAACGAACTGTGTCTGGGGATTTCCTCTGTACTGAAGGGTATGAACACTACGCATGTGATACCAACTTGTTAACCTGGTTTGGCTCAATCTATCTAAATGTAAAGCCAAAACTGAGAGCATCTTATTGTAAATTCCAGGACTTCCATAGAATGTTTCCTGGAAAGCACAGAGAGGGTTTCCTGATAAAAAGTGGTCGTGTCATTCCAGATTCAGTGTGTGCAAGGAGGTATTGTGAGCTCTTAATTGAGTTGTCTACGCTCTTCAAACCAAAGAGTGTCGGATTCAGAGGATGACCTTGAGGAGGTCATTTAAATGTTCAAAGACTGGCTGGGGCTGCAGCTCAGTGATGCTACTCCTGCCTCATAAGCACAAGGTCCTGAGTTTGATTCTCAGTACTGAAAAAATTCAAAAATAAAATTTCAACTAAATGTTTAAAGACCATGTGTCTCATGTATAAAGAGTTTCTATTAGGGTTATTAGAGCTGCATATTGTACACTCTCACCAGTGCACAACTCTTCCATATAGATTCCTGACTAAGTGAATCAGTGAGGATAAAGACACTGCCGCAGTGTGTGTGTGTGTGTGTGTGTGTGTGTGTGTGTGTGTGTGTGTGTAGGAGTATGTGTGCATGCATGCACATACAGGATGCTTGTGAGGACAGATAAAGGATTAACACAATGTAGTGATGGAATGGAACAAGGAAACTTCATTTTGACCTATAAAATAGGAACCTAAGAAAGAGCTTGTCCTCACTGGATAACCATCTCACTCCAGAAAGAACAGCAGCTGTCCAGAAATCAACAGCAAGTTCTTATGGGGCTGAGGGAAGAAGAAAAACCTTCTCCACTGTTGATGGGAATGTAGACTGGTGCAGACACTGTAGAAATCAGTGTGGAGATTCCTCAAAGAACCAGATTAGAGGTCCTATTTGACCCAGCTATTCTCCTTCTGGGTTTATTCCCCCAAAGAACTAAGGGCATCATACAACAGTAATATATGTGCACTCGGGCTTACAATGACACCATTTGTAATAACTAAATTTCGCAGATAGCCTAAATGCCCATCAACTGATGACTAAATAAATAATGTGTTTTTTATAAAATGGAATATTTGTGTCATAAATAATGACAAGCAAGACATTTATACCTAAATGGATGCACCTTAAGCCCATACTCTTAAGTAAAATAGAACACACGTGCAAATTCTGAATTGTCTCTCTAATGTGAGAAACTAAAAGTGTAAGTAAGGACCAAAATGTGTGACAGACATTGTGAAATAGGAAGAAAATATTCACTACAATCATCCGACAGAAAGCAGGTACTCAGTATTTAGTTAGTGATATGTTCAAAAGATGCTTCAGAATACTCATTGCGCATTTCCCCCACAAATGACTCGAGAGGCCCATCATTCCTGTAGGCACTAAGATTGTTTTCCTCCTTGGGTTTTCATTCTTAGAGAGAAGGATCAGACAATGGGCGAGTAAGTCAGCCAGCACTTCCTGGTAAGGGCTAGAAAAATACAGAGTGGCATCGGAGAGAGAGAGTCAGATGGTGGGATCCGGAAACCACTCTCTGAAAAGCTGACATGTGACTGAACCAAGTTAACCACATACAGGGCAAGGAGTGAACAGCCAACCAAGGTCATGCAGCTGGCACTCAGCAGAGCCAGGATTCGAGCCTCAGGCTTGATGGTGCAGCTTGAGCCCAGAGCACTGAGCCATCTTCCTTTTTCCTAACCCTAAACCCATCCCTCACTTCCTCTTGTCTGTGACCCTCTCTGTATCTACCTCCAGCTCCGGGATGCACTGGCCTTTCCAACCCTGACACACTCAGGCACTTATTCTGTGCCTGGTCTCTCTGCCCTCTGTGGGACTCATTGCCTAGATGTAAGATTAGGGTGCTAAATTAGTGCCCCAATATGTACTCAGTTCTAAGCACCATATCAAAAAAAGAAACAGTTGTGTTCAGTAAGTATTAGCTATTATTAAACAACAAGGAAAGATAAAATTTAAATATATTCAAAAATACAAAGACAGCTGGGAAAGGGATGTTTCCCCTCAGGAATCTCATTATGCACTCACTGAATCAGAGTTCTCCAGCACCTCTTATTTTCTGCCAGGTGTTTGTAGGTTGGCCTGAGCCATTCTGCCATGAAATCCAAGAATGATACTGTTTTTTAACTCTCATTTTTCTGATATTACATTTTTTTTCAGTTTTCAGTTTTCTTCCCAAATACTTCTTTCTTAAGTTTTAGACATCTGCTACCTAAAGTACTGGAAAACAAAAAATAAGTAAACAAGCAGTAGACAAATATTACCAGGAAAATTTAAAACAGCCAGTCACATGGCCAACAGCTTGTTCTTTTCATGGTCAAGTGTACTTCAGATTGTGGTTTTTATTCGATGGTCACATTGTCAGGAAGCAAACCTTTCCCTGTGACTATCTCAGGGTTCATTATGTCAGTATTCCATGGAGTTCTTACAGGCTCCACGTCCCTCAGCCACTCACCTCCTAAAAAAGTTGAGAATCGCTCTAGAGAGAACTTCAAAGCCTTTTGCAGGCATTCCTAATTCATTCTGCTAGAACTTTAGAACATACAGATAGATATGAAAGGGGCAAAATAAGAAAGAAAGAAAGACAGACAGACAGACAAGAGGAGGAGAGGAGAGGGGAGGGGAGGAGAGAAGAAAAAAAGCAACAGAAAAACGCTGGAATAAGACAGACGCTCCATGGAGTCCTACCTTACATGCAGGCTCTTTGGCTTTTGATATTCAAAGCTAGGGTTTTAGCCTAGAAGAAAGTCACTACTCTCTACAAATCCTGGCTTCTGCAACAGAAAGTATTAGCTTTTTAAAACTGTTATATCTGATGAGTTTTTGAAAGACATTTCAACTATCATTTGACTCTATTTTCCTGCTAATGTATCAAGAAAGTTCTCTTGATTGCTGACTATGGAAGAATGGTGCTGGGAGAGCGAACGCTAGATCTGCCCATAATCAGTTACATGCTGAAATGTGTCATGGCATTCAGCCATCTTGCTAATTGTCATGGAAAGGATTAGAATTTGTTTCATCACTAAAGAAATAGAAAAAAAGTATGAACAACTTGCCCAAGTTGCGTATCAAAATGAAGTGTCCGAGTCAATGTTCTTTAAAATCTAGCTGGTCTAACTTCAAATTTGAGCCTAGCAAGGAATTCTCACAAATGTCTATATCAGATGATCGTGCCAGCTCTTAACTCACCAATTTGTCAAAGGAGGCATTGTTCATAATCCTTCTTCCATAACTACAGAATCAAAAACACTGAAAATTATGTGCTAATGTGTAAGTTTAGTACCTAAACTTATTTGACAGCAATACAAGACCCAACCTGACATTCAGTGCTGATTTTTTCTCACTATTTCTACCACCCACATATGCTTCTGCTGTTAGCTGGTATTTTTTGTTGCATTGTGAAGCTTTTTTAGTTTTTAATTTCAGCCTGAAAATGTCAAATAAAAAGATGCCCCCTGAATAGTAGAAACAGTAAGAGAAAGAAATATTATTTTTATGATAGTACAGAAAGAAGAGTTATGGAAGAAATAATAATGTGTCTGTGAGATTGTCTTACCATAGAATACAAAGTGGAAACCTCCACCATATGCCATTTCACAAGACTAAAACACAATTTGTTCTTTTACAGTAACAATGATAATCAAAGCCTAAGAAAAATGAGTGAAACATTACACTGGGGAAAATATTAATATATCAATTTGGGGTTTATTGGAGTTGAAAACAGTGAAGTGCATGTGTGTGACTTGTCTATTTGCTCACAGTGACACAGGGAGTAGCTAGCAGGAGGCTGCCCCTTTCAGGGGCGAATGCTGAAAGCCCGTGTCAATATTCAGAAAGTTCACCGCAGAAACTTCACAAATATGGTGTAAAACATTTGAAAGTTGGTGCTGAAAGATTCCTGTAATCATGAAGCAGCTGAGAATTTCATGTATAGATTTGCCACGCTCGAATCTAATGAAAACTCTAATCCTGAACAAATTTGCAAATGCTGATGAGACAGCTCTCCTTCCATGGATGCCGTGTTCCTAAAATCACAGCCCGCGCTGCAGGGAGAGCCTGGGGTGAGAGGTCAGGGAGAGCCTGGGGTGAGAGGTCAGGGAGAGCCTGGGGTGAGAGGTCAGGGAGAGCCTGGGGTGAGAGGTCAGGGAGAGCCTGGGGTGAGAGGTCAGGGAGAGCCTGGGGTGAGAGGTCAGGGCGCTATAGTGGTGGGTGACAGAGCCCACATTCTGACACTTAAAGGACTGTGAAACGCGTCCTTTTTACCAAGCAAGAAAGTGAACAAGCTGCTAAACAGCTGTTGACAGATGCTCCCAAGGCTGAAAATCAGTGCTGGTAAGCCAGACTAGAAAAAGCTAGTTTCATTGTTTCTGACCACTCTTTCATACACCCTCCCCCTGAAAGGGCTGAGGGGAAAATAATGCTTCCACATTTATGGGACACATTCATAAAATAACCTTATGTGCCCAGAAATTTTGCTCTATGGAAATCAAGCAAAAGTTCCTCTCCCTCTCTGTCTGTCTGTCTGTCTGTCTGTCTCTCTCTCTCTCTCTCCCTTTCCCTCTCTCTCTCTCCCTCTCTCTCTCTCCCCCTGCCTTAGCTGTAGTTGACAGAGGCTCTGGTAATGTTGGACATACTGGAAGAATTGAGGATTGGCTTCCTGCGGAAGCTAATACTTGTAAAACAACTGGTTTGTCAACACTCACTAGTGCTTGGCACAGGCTTCAGACTGTAGAACAACCTGGGAAAGAACCTGAAGGTGAAGCCTGTGAAGCTTCATCAGTAGTAAGAATCAGCCCTTCCAAATCTCAGGGATGACAGTAAAACTTCACATCCAAATGTAAACAAATGAGAAGTGGGCACAGCAGTGCTGAACACTAGCACAGTCGTTCACACCTAGAGAGGCTGAAGCTATGGGACTGGTGTTGAGCATGATGACCATGATGCAGATACGGTGAGCGCACTGAGACGTTCGCACAGAGGCCAGAGAAGCAAAGGAATAAACGACAAAGGCTTTAGCTCCACGGGGACTGAAGAATTCCACAGGCCTGTCCCTCTCCTTCTCTTCACTGACTGCAAGTTTCATGCACAGACCAGGTGAGGGGATTTTATCTTGCCGACTGTGACCATTTCCAGTGGAAGTCACCGTGGTGGGATTAGGAAACACCTAGCAGATCAGAACACACACTCCAAGTGTCTGTGGGTACTCCCAGGAAAGACAGAGAGGCCAGCAGCCTGAGGGCCGAAGACCTATGCTTGTTATAGATGAACTGCCACTCAGCTTGCAGCTGGGATGGAATAATGGGGAAAGACGTGGGCATTCAGGATCCCCCAAAACAGCTCCCTTCTGCTTGAGCAGGTGTGTCTTCAGCCATTCAGTGAGGAGTCACACCAGCACTCTCCAGGGGCTTCCAGCCCTTTGGTCTTGGTCTGGAGCTGCATCCCTGGTCCCTCCTGCCTTGTGGGCCCCACACCTGCCCAGGGTGCGCACAGCTGTGCACTGTCCCACTCCCAATCCTGCAAGCCTAACCAGTGAGTCCTCTTGCATCACTGTATATATAATGTACATTCTGCTGATTATTGCTGTCTAGCGAACCACAGCCAGTAAACCAGCCTGGTGCAGAGTGGATCTAAGCTGTAAATTATCTCTATTGATTCAACTTGTTTCTGTAACTTTATAAGGAACACCTGAAAGATGGGAGGGGCTTCACAGCATGGAATCAATGGAGACAGACTGTAGAAAACTCTTCTAGTAACTGTCTGGAGAGGAATACGGCAGAGAGGACAGTGGCACGTGCTCTAGAGCTGCACAGCCTGAGTGAATCCTGACGAAGAACTCGGTTGCTGTGACCTGCAGCATGTTATTCCTCCTCTCTGGACCTCGTTCCTCCTCTGCTAAATGAGAGTGATGGCGAGGACTAGCTTGACGGACTTCTGTGAGCGCTGAGTTTATATAAACAGCAGTTGAAAATACCGTGAACGTTCAAGCACCAGACACGTTGTGTTAGCCCCTCTCGGAGTGTGCCGCTCCGCCTGAACACACTCAGCCACTCGGAGGCAGCTCTGGGAGTCCCTGATGATCAGAGACACTGCGAACGCTGCTGGTGAGAGCCCGTCAGAGGAGAAGCAGCCGTGAGAACCCTGCTGCACTGTCATCTACACTTTTCCCTAGTCATGGCAACAAATGACTTCTGGTTCTTTCCCAAAGTCCAACAACCATGAAAGCAAATGTTTTGAACCAACTCGGGACTCCAAAAGTAGCGCAGTGACACCTACAAGTAAGGGCTTCGGGCATTACTTCAGAAAGTCACAAGAGATGGGGGTAAGTATGTTCAAAGTGAAGGCCAGTAGTGGCAATGTGCATTTTACTGTAACATTTCTTATTTTTTAAAAAAACATTTTTATCAAACTTGATATGTTTAAATCACCACGCATAGTGCCTACCATGTAGTTAGCACTGAGTAAGTGATAAATGTTATTAATATACCCTTGAAGATGTGGCATTAAGAAACAACTTCAGATATAAGAGAGACATAAACCACCAAGGCACGATGGAGAAGCGACAGGCTCTGCCTTGCCCGACACAGCTGCTTGTGAACTTGCACTCCAGGATTAGCAACAGCCACAGAAAGCTTCTGTCCATTTTAGTCTTGTCTCAACTTACACAAGTCAGTGCTATGAATGGGAACTCCCAAAATGCAGTTAGTACAAAAGTTTAAAACGATGACACTCACAGAGGCAGAAGTACATGCAAATGCTCATTCATCTGTCATTACTGCTCAGTACAAACTCATGTAGAAATTCTATTGTTCAAAGTTATATTGTGAATAATCAGAAACACTGACAGATACCCACATGAGAAGACAGAATATAGACCAGTGTATCTCACCATGTACTAAGCTAAAATCAAAACAGATTAATGATCTAAATGTTAAAACTGAAACACGAAATCTGCTGGAAGATAAAGTAGATAAAACTCTCAAAGGCTCAGGCATAGGCAAGACATAGGCACAGAACCCCAACTACATAAGAAACAACATCAAAAATCAACAAATGCAGTTATTTCACATTTCAAAACTTCTACATAGGGCTGGGGATTTCGCTCAAGTTGTTCTGTGCCTACCTTATAATAATAATCAACAAATGGAAGAAACAGTTTATAGTATGGAACAAAATTCTGCCGGATATTCCTCAGATAGGTGACTAATACCTACACCACATTAAAAACTCAAACATATTAGATCCTCCAATAAAGATCCAATTTAAAAAATGGGTGACTAAAATGAAGACCCTTCTCAGAAAAAAAAAGTAAGAATGGCAACAACTATGTGATGGGCCGTGAGGCCCCCTGACGGCCCGGGCTGGCGGGGAGCGGCCCGGGCGAGTCCCCAGCAGCTCTGCTCCTGAGCACCGCTCGCCCGAGGGCCTCTCTCCCTCTCACTGACCCCATTTCCAAACTCTCAAGGACGAGAGAGAACCTCACCCCACCAGGCTCCGGTGGGCTGAGGCGAGACGTGGAAACTGACCCGTGAGAACTAACAGGTCAGGTCTCCCATGGACAGGTGCTGTGTCCAGCGCTCGCGAGGACTCGAGAGCAGGACGCTGCTTTCCCAATCACAGGAGGCCAAGTCGAGCTTTTGAGGAGTAAGATCTCCCGCCCGAAGTTCTGCACCTGCTAAAGGGCTGAGAAGGGCCGTGAGCCCGAGCTGACTGGCACCACAGGCCGCGCTCGGACCCTGTGCTCTGTGTCTCCTTTTCCTGTGGTCATCAGTCCCAACCCCTGTGTGGCAGTGGGCAGCTCCGGGCCTGTTCACAGTGTTCAGAACCGTCAGGTAGGGGAGGCCTCAGAAACACTGCTTGAATGAAGAATGAAGAATGAAAAATGGATGGATGAATGAATGAATGGATGGTTTGCAAGCCGGTGAATACAACAGGAATCAAATTAATGCAGCACGCTGTGTCTAGACCTTCTGGGGAAATTCTTATTAATTTCTTCCCCATGAGGCACATGCTTTGATAAATTGTCTTCCAAGTGGAGACAGTGACAAATTGGGTTTACCTATGTTTAATTAATCAAGGATAGATAAATTGCCAACCAGCACTTCTAATCAGCGTGAAATACATGAGTCCTGAGACCAGAATTTGTCTAATTCTAGGCTAAAGCAAACGCAAAGGCCCCACATGCGTCCTGATCTGCAGGCAAAAGAATAGCAACCACTGTGGTCTCAAAATCCCGCAGCGAGCTGTGACCTGTACAGCCCTGAGGACCACCCAGGGGACTCTTATGAAACGCTTGGGAGTCAGCTCAGTGCAGCCAGCAAGCACACACCCTACTGATCAAAAATTTCTCTGAAAACCCATCAGATCACTCAGATTGAAAGTTCTGTGCCTGAAGCTTCCACAGTAACGTGTCTGTGGATCTGCTATGTAGATGTCCACTGCGTGTAAGCGTGTCTGAGCAGCCATGATGGAGCACATGTGATATAATCATACAGAATTACATATCCAGCACATCTATATGGCATTTGAATCAGCAGATCAAAGGAGCCAACTTGACTTCCTCTTATTTTTCATATATACAAAGTAATATTTGTGATAAAGAATGTTAAATGAATACCACCGGACCATCAACCAAGTTTAAGAAATCCGCTGTCGCTAAGAGTTTTGAATTTTTGTTTGCTTCCTACTGGCTCTCTGGTGGCTTCCCTCCCTGGGTTAGCATGCTACGTGTTGCTTTGTTTTGCAACTTTACCATAAATTTGAGTCACTAAGCAATGCATCATTTAGTTCTGTCTGCATTCCCAGCACTAGAAGAATGGCGTCATATCACAGATACTCTCCTGTGATCCACATTTTTTGCTGAATGTGAACCTTTAGTTTGTTGCTCTGTAAGAAGTTATCTTTCAATTTAAAGTTCTCCTTTCTCAAAATTAATCCCTTTCACCCGATTACTCTACCAGCACTGCTCAGGGACCCCACAGCAGCCTCAGTGGGGAGCCGATTGCCCTTCTGGGGACCAGCCAGTCCCAGCCTTGAACACCTCCGCAGCTGTCGACTCACCGGCCCAGGAAAGCAGCTCACGTCAGGGCACAGTGAACTGGTGACTTCCGGCCACATCCAGCAGCCGCTGGCTGGGGCAAGTCGGGGGCGTGTCCGGGCCTGTGACGCCCACGCAGGGTTTCATCTGACGTCATCTGTGATAACAGTAACTGCGCTACAAACCTGCCTCCCACCTCGGTTTCTTCTCATTTTCATGCTCCAGTAAATTGTCACAAAGTGTTTTTCAAAGTTTGGATGCATTAGATATTTCCAAATCCCGAAATAGTGGCACCAGCTGGATTTTGCCTTTACCCAACTGTCTCATTTTTCTCGAATCTTCCAGCCACCCCCTCACACACACATACATACACAAGTGTACTACGACCTGTATATTATTTATAACGTATACAAACATTTCCAACACTAAGATAGAAGTGCTTCTAGACCTAGTAACCGAGGACGGACACAGTGTTCCTTTAAATCAGGTATTTCCCGGGGTTGTACTCCACAGGGCCAGCGAGCACAGGGGTCCAGCTGCAGGCACAGCCTGGACGTTCAGCACAAATAAACCTCATTCCCCCCAAAAAAAACATGCTGAACGTTTTCTCTACTCACAAATACTTTGCGCCCAGGGAATCCTAGCTCTGTCAGAATTCTCACTTCTATTGTCTTGAGGGTTATGGACATCCTTTGGAAACTTTTTAGAGTAACTAGCTTGGATCTAGGAGCACTGATTATATTTTGGCCAGGAAACAGTAAGTTCTTTTTTCTTGTGAAGAGTTAAACAGTGAAATCTTCAGGCTTCCAGGGCTCGTGTCCTCTACTGCAGCCATCAAGTCCACTGTGCACGCAGGAAGCAGCCAGCGATGAGTGGGTGTGGCCGTGCTCCTGTCAATCAGGAGCAATCCTGAAGCCAGCAGGAGCCCCTTGGCTAGGCGGTGGTCCTCGGACCCCTGGTCTGGGCCACAAAGTCCGCAACCCCGGGGAGGTGGCAGAACCCATTCCGAACCAGGTCCTTTGAGGCTGCGGTGCCGGCGTCAGTCACAGAGGAAGGGGTGGATCTGATGATCTGTGGCAGCAGGAAAGTCTCTCCCGTCTCCCCCTGTTCTCCACTTGAGTGGCTCTCAGCTCAGGAGGCTGTCGACTTGCTGGAGGGTCGCAGGGGAAGAGAACACAGTCTGCCTCTCGCCCTCTACTGACTCTGCACCCTGAACTTCCCTCCGAAGCAGGACAGTGAAGTCAGTGTCGCCTCCCACTCGGTTACTCTCCCTTGTCATCCTGGTAATGGTTCAGGTCTAAAGTTGGCCCCCAAGCCTGGCACTCACATCTGGGGCTCTTGAATTGTGGTTGTATCTGGGCAGCTGGAAGAGGTACCATAGGTCACTGCGGGCATGACCTGGAGGGACCCATATCTCTTCCCAGCTCCTCCTTTCTCTGATTCCTGTCGGCCCTGAAGGGGGCAGCCTTTCCTGTGTGTGTGCCTCTGCCAGGCTCCCCGTCTTGGAGCCAGTGGACTGTGGACCGATCCAGAATGAGCCGCTTCCCCTGTGGCTGGCAGATGTCAGCTGCGTCTCAGTGATGACGACGGCCTCAACTCATGACATCACCCACCTGCTTGGTCTTATCTGCTGCCCGGACAACATTAACCAACAAGAAGAAAAGCAGCCCGAGTTTGGGATTGAGGCTGTAGAGAGCTGGCGCCTCCTGCGCCATCGCTGCCTCACATTTTCCCTTTAGGAACTGAGTGTCTTTTGCTCTCTGATGATCCTCCCATTGCCACCCGGAGGCTTCAGGACTCACAGCACCCTGCACCTCCAAGAAGGCCCGACGAGCTTCCGCACCGCTGCTCCACTCGCCCCAACTCGAGAACGGCTGCCTGGGTCGCACCCTGACGCCCTGCTCCCTCAGCCCGCTGACTGTCCACTCTCCCACCCTGTCCCTGGCCTGTACCTCCTGTCCCTTGGAAAGCATCCCGGGCTATGCCTTCAGACACCAACCAACTGCATGTCAAGTTTCAAGTGCAGCCGAACACTGCCCGCGCTTGGGGCTTGTGACAGCCTGTTGGCAGCCCCAGGTGGACGTTACCGGCCAGCTGAGCCTCACATGCACACAGCTGCGGAGTTCGGCCCGCTCCCGGACTCTGCCAGTTCGCAGCAGTTCCCCGTCTCGGTGAGTTTCAGCTCCACCCTTGCAGAGCTCGAATGGACAGTCTTCTTTAATCCATCTCCACCTCCCCCCTCTCTTCTACCTCTTCCTCGTCCTGCTCTCCACTCCTTCCCACCTCTCTCTTCCTCTCCCTCATTCCCTTCTTTCATCTCTCCATTTAAACTCCATGAGCAACTCTTCCTGCCTCCGCCTTTAAAGCAAATCCAAACTCCAATGAATCTGTCCTCATTTCCTCTGCACTCACATTGGTCCATAGCTTTTGCAGAGTATAATAACTTTCTCAGATTATAATCACCTTCCATCTGCTGTTTCCTCCCGCGTCTCCCGCAGCCTCTCCCCAGCCCAGGACACAGGATGTTATTCTGAAACTGAAGTCTGACGATATCGCTCCTTGGCTCACGCTCCTCTTTCTCCTTCCGGATTAGTTGGCTGATAAGCTTTGCAAACAAGTAGTTATGAATCCCAGGAGGAATTGAGCTGCGGGTGCGGGGCTCACTGATCACCAGGGAGGCGTCCTGCATAAGTCACGACAGTCCGGGACCTGTCCAGAGCAGAAACCTGCTCATCTTCACCTACAGTGTTCATCTGCTCTGATGACGGTTGAGTGTTGTACTCTTTTTGATTCTGTGGCTAATTCTCTTGGATCCACTCCTTAATTAGCTGGCCATTAAAGTGATTCATACTAATTATGTAAGTAGCTCTCCGTGTCCTAAATAATTAAGGACTACACATCTGCAATAAATGCTAATATACCAACCTACTGACTCAGACATGCTTTTACTCATGTAGACTCGCTTTGACTTCATGATATTAGTAAGTACAGTTGCTTACAGGAGACTTTGTACCATAAGTTCAGAGGATTATCACAAGACTCTTAGGAGATGGCTACAATTATCCACATCATTCAGGCCAGCAAATTGAAGTCTATCGGAGTAACTTTCCAAGGAGACACAGGACAGTAAAAGTACATCTCACACCCCGATCAGTCTGTGATGGCCCAGTAGCGTGGCTGTGGTGGGAGAACTGGGAATTCCAAAGCCAGCGCTCTGGATCAGCAGTCAGACTGTTGCCCTGCCCATGCTACCAGATAACTTTACATTTTCTTTTTGAGCCTCAATATTCTTTTCTGAAAATGGAGTTAATACTACCTGCCATCAGCAATTGTGAGGATGGGGAAAGATAAACCAGGTAAAATTGTAAAACATCTCAGTTATGTTACTCCTGACTTGACAAGTGAGAAAGGAGAAGCAATGAAATTAAGTGGCTTAACCAAAGCTAGTTCCTCTTTGTGGAGAGTCCAGGAGTATTTATGTTCATGGAATGACTGACATTTTGCCAGTTGAGGTTCACTGCAAAGGAGATTTCACTGGGTTGGACCCAGCCGGGCTTCTGTCCCAAGTCTTGTGCTCTCTTAACCACACCACATATTAGCGCTTGAGAGCTGTACTGCTGGCAGCTTTTGATAATCTTGCCTGAAGATCCATCTCTTAAGAATCTGTAATTGTCAGGCACAGTAGGAAGAGGGAATTCCAGATACTTTACAGCTCAATATCACCAGATGCAGCTGCTTAAACCAATACATTTATAACTTACAATTCTTGTGAGCCAGGGTTCCAGGTGTGATGCTGTAGCAGGGTCTGGTTAGGGTTACACAAAGATGCCATTAAACATTGGCTGGGGTCATACCTTCCCTCGCTTTCACCTGAGAAAGGCCTGCGTCCAACCTCACGCAGGCTGCTGGCAGAATCCAGTCCCCGTGCCATGGGGCTAATAGCCTCAGCTTCTTTCTGACAGTCACCTGGGGCCACTCATCTTGCAGCCAGCACATTTCCTCGACACATGAAGTTTCCCAACACAGACTTTTCAAAGCCAGCAGGGGAGGGAATCAGACAGGTTGAAAACTTTTCTACAACTAATCCCATAATAGCTCACAAGTTAGCATGCATCCTGATCGCCTCAGCCATATTCTGTTGGTTACAAGCAAATCCCGGGTCCTAGCACATTCAAGGGGAGGGCGTTGCACAAGACAGACAGACCTCAGGGACACCTGAGAAGTGGGTCTCACACGCAAAGCATCATGGCAGCCACCCCTGGGGAAGAGACAGTGATGGTTATTCCAATTAGTAAGAATATTTGAAAAAGTCAGCCTCGGGTTCACTATGGGTTACCTGCTTTGTCGTTGTCCTGGCAAGATGATAAATGAAATAGCAGATGTGAGCTGGGGTTTGGAAGTTTGAAAGCTCTGTTCTTCAGGCTTGTGTGTGTTAGATACATTATAACTCCATAAAATGCTTGTGGAGTTTTTACCATTTCTTCCAACTTATTCTGAATACTCCTAATTTATTTCACCCTGTGAATCATGTGCTGATGGTAAAGCCTAGTTTTTAGCACTATTAGAAGGCTGATTATTTTTCTTGTTTTAAATAACAAAAGAAACTAATTTATTCTCTTCCAATCAAAACAAAACAAAACCTCAACTTTAATACATTGTTACACTCTGAAGAAACTGGAAAAGTCAAGCATGGTTGTTTCATTTTTATGCTTGATCTTCTAGATAAGCTGACAAAGAAATGACATATTTCAGTTGAATTTATCAAATGTTTATTATTTTTCAGTACCAGTTATTTGGGGTAATTATGGCTCTGTAATTCCATAAACATGTTCTGGTGTAAACAACTATGAAAATTGCATTTTTGAATGTTCCAACTGTGCAACAACATAATCAGAAGCAGTAATTTATTACTCAGACTAATAATTAGAAGTAATTAACTACTAAAAGCAATTAGGAATCGTAATTTATTTCTTAACATAATGTAATGAGCTGCTTTTTCAAAGTATGTTTGAATATTTAGCAACCAGTAATTACTTTTAGAGGAAAGAAAGAAATGTGCTATTTAGTTAACAATCTTAGATGCCTGGTACGAGAGTCCACTGGCCCATTAACTTGAGGGTTTGCTAAGTCAGAGGGCGGAATGCTGCTGTAATGAGCTAGAGGCAGACTCAAAAAGAATTTGCCTCAGGATTTCATACTCACTTAACTCCTGGCTATCTGTAGACTATTCACAACTGTGTCATCTGTGCTAGGCACTGATGACATAAAAGTGAACTAGATCAGTGCAGTTCCTCCCTGAAGAGGTCACAGCAAGTGAGAGGCAGGGAGAGTCCTCAGGGACATGATGAGAAGGCTGAGGTGTTACAAGACTAGAGCAGAAGGCCTTTGTTTGGCGTTAGTCCTGCATTCTGTAGCCAGGAATCCGAGGTGTTAGCTGGATGAAGAGGAAAGGCACCTCTGGGATTGACAAGCCCTGGGAAAGGCCCTGGGCCAGTGGAGCTGGGAGCAGCCCCTCAGCTCGGCGGAGACTTGGAGGCAGAGAACAAAGGGAAAGTGTTGCCTCAGTAGGGAGGCATAGAGACCTGCGCGTGCAGCCATCGCAGCCTCGCTGAGGACAGCAGTGCCTCCTAAACACGGCACAGACCCCCTGGGAATTCTGTACTAGTGGGTGACACAGTAAGATTCATCTCAAAGGATCGTCTGGCAGCTGTTTGAAGGTGAAATGAAGGGAAGGGGATGAGCACGCTGCAGAGCGCTCAGATGACAGCTCCAGTTAGCGCACTGATGCAGGATGACGACACCGTCTGAATCGTGAAGACCTGGGCGTGAATCTGAGAGGACTCGGTGGGCTGAATAAAACCATGCCAAAGAGAAGGAAACTGGCGGGTGCACTGATGAGACGTAAAATCCTCAACTGATCCAAGGAACACAAAATCAGGCTCAAACTGCAGGCTAGGTTGTCGCTGTGTCTGGGGGCACCCGAGTTAGAGGCACCCGTGAGACTCGAGAGGCAGACATCGGAATTATTTGGAGTTTAAATTTCAGCCAACAGTGTATATTTCTGGTGCCATCAACCTAAAGAAGAAAATCTGCAAGAGGATTAAGTATAAGGAGGCGGGGCTGGGGAGTTAGCTCAGTGGTGCCGGCCCCTGTCTTGCAAGCACAAGGGCCCAGGTTCGATTCCCCAGCAACCACATACGATACTGGGTGTGGAGACTCACGCCCAGCAGCAACCAGTACCACATACCACAGTGCCGGGCGTGGTGGCTCACGCCTGTCATCCCAGCACTCGGGAGGCAGAGGCAGGAGGATTGCTGTGATGAGAGTTTGAGGCTGAGCTTGGGGTCAGCCTGAACTACAAAGTGAGACCCTGTCTCAAACAAAAAAAGAGTAAGGAGGTGACTCAAACTAGACCTGAACTTAGAGAAACTCCAACAGTTAACCACTCTGTACCCCCAACCTCAGTTTTTCCCAGATTCCCTGAGGGTGACTCATGTGCTCATAGTTTTTCCTCTTCGGTTCCTTTGTAATATCCTTCTGCCAACGAGCTTTTCTTTCTTTTCTTTAAGAAGCTTTTCTAAAGCAGCAGTTCTTTGCTGCCACTGTCCTGGACACCCAGTTCCCCTTAGAAACACCCCCATTCTCTCCCCAGAGCTGTCCATCACGCCCAGCCCTGCAGGCTCCTGCTTCCACCCTGGCCTTGCATGAAGCTGCCTTCTGCAGCTCTGGGTGCGGCCTCGAGCCTGCGAAAGGCTGGACCAAGGGTCAGGCATCGTCTTCATGGCCAGCTTGGGGAAGCGGTGTCGGCTGGCATCCACGCTGTCCGTCCTCTCATTTACCCCGAAGCCACCCACTCGCAGTGTTTGCGCCCCCTGGACTCTGGGTTGGACATGGATATGCTGAATGTGCATTGGCTAATATCGGCCTGGACAATCCAGTTTTGTTTCTGCTACACAACCCTTCAATAAAAAGCCAGTGGTTATACTCTGGTCTGAAACTAATGGCAACTGAGTCAACGGACATTCCTTTAATGTTTGCAGTTTATGAAGTCAGCATATCTTTTTTTTTTTTTAAGATAAAGTCTCACTTCTGTAGTTCAGGGTGGCCCTGAGCTCAGCCTTGAACTCACAGGAAGCTTCTTGCCTCTGCCTCTGCCTCTGCCTCCCGAGTGCTAGGATTACAGGCGTGAGCCACCATGCCCGGCACTGTGGTATGTTGTTACCAGAGATTGAACCCGGGCCCTTCCACTTGGAAGGCAGGCATCAGAACCACTGAGCTAAATGCCCAGCCCAAAGTCAGCATAACTTATCTTACTCAGTTTTCATTACAGTCCAACGAGGTCTGTGTCACTACAGAGATGAGCATCCTTGAAAGCCCCAGGAGATCACCTTCATCGCTAGAACGGGTGGTGGAACATTAACTAAAAATCATATGTTGTAACTGAATTTTGGACAGTTATACAGAAAGTGCAAACTGTGGAGGCCAGAAGGGCCCTAAAAGATCCCTTCGGTTTATGTCACTGCAACATGTGAAATCTGACAGGATTCTCCAGAGCAAGATAAATGTCAACAAGGTTTTGATCACATTAAGTTATTTTTAAAGTTGCATAATTCAGTGGCAAAGCCATAATTCCAGAAAAAAATCATGTTGAGAGAGATTAAGCATTATGAATTCAAAGACAAAAACACAAGAGAAAAGCAGATTGCCTGGATCCCTGTTTGATATGACAGCACTAAGTGTATAAAAATGTGAGCTCTATTTGCCACGGATGGGCCATCGCCAGAAGCAGAACCACTGAGCATAGGAATCAAAGTATAGGTTCCTTGGCTTTGGAAATAAGACCAAGAAATTTGAATTTTTGAAAATATGTTCAGTGATTGTTTTGCACAATGGAATTAGAAGATTACTGAAACAGACTGTCAGAAAGCAGTCTATTAGCTTGTGAGCAGGAAATGAGAACATGGACATCACGGTGTACTAGAGGAACCACGTTTTCTTCATACGGTACAACAATGCACACAGGATGTGTGCCCCCGACCCCCAGAGAAGAGCAAGTTGATAGAGATGGGCGCTGAGGCAGAGAACCGCATCTGGTTATGCAAATCTTAGGTTTGTATTTTCCCAGGTCCCTTGAGAAAGTCACTTAAATCCTGAGCTTCAGTTTCCTTATCAAAAATAATTAAACAAATGCCAGACTTCTGAGGTTATTTCAGGCATTTAATCACAGTCAGAGGATGGAACTTTGAAGAAGGTAACAGTCTCGCCATAGGAAAGCGAGGAGACTGGGTTGGTGATTTTAGAGCTTCTTACTCATGCATCATTATTAAGACAACAAACAGCAAACATGGAAACCAATTCCACGATCATGAACAAGTCCAGCTCTCAAAATCCTGAAAGGTTGGTTTCCCTTTTAATTTTGCTGAAAATATGGAAGGATGTAGGTATAAATCTGGGGAAACTTAAGGAACCACGCTGCATCATTCCTCAGTATTTTCCTGTTTTTTATACTTGCACTGGAAGGCTGGTCCATCCCACAACCACCACCCCCTATAAAAATAAATTATTCTTTGGACAGCAAAAGATGATGTTCAAGTATTTTCTACATGATTTTCTGGTTCTCATGAAATGATTTTTTTTTTTCATTATATCATTGTATTCTCTGCTGAACTCCTAGGCATATAACAAAATGAAGTTGAACATTATCTCTGAATTAAATGAGAAATGCCATTAATTCACTCCAGTGTTGACTACCATTCACTCTCTGCTCACCCAGCCATGTTTCATCTCGACTTCAAGATGTACGCGTCTACCCTCCGGGTCTGTGACCAGTCAGGAAACACCACTCGCACTGAATCTCGCTTCTGACAGTAACTGAATCATTCCCTTCGTCCTTTCCCACTATCCATTCTTGGCACTAAAAATTAGTTTAAGGGATTCAACCCAGAAGGAGATTAATTTCCTAGGGATACAATAAATGACACAGCATGTGATTATGTGGATCTTAAGAACCAAAGAGTCTTGAAAAACTAAAAATGTAGGAGAAGGAGAAGGAGGGAGAAAATCATCTGCCTGTGCCAAACACCCCCAACAGAAAAAGCACTCAGCTAAGAACTTCGCACTCATCGTTTCATTTAATTGAAACTCTGCTTTCTCTTCCTGGTGTTGATCCTAACTTCTCCTAGCAAGTCACTAGCTTGGGCTGAACTTACAGTGGAAATTTTGTTTTTCTAGGAATCCTTGCAAGGAATGGGAAAGGGCCTTTTTCACAACATAGATTGAAATTCATTCAGCACATAAAGTGAGTTACATCCCATCATCCAGCGGCCCCTTCACTCATACTCCAGTCAACTCTAAAACTAGGAAGGGCCTTGTAGACCATCTGATTCAGTGTGTGGTCCCCTGTGTCAGAGGAGAGAAAGTTGAGGACAGCCGGGGAGTAGGCAGCCCCTACAATCTAGGCAGCAAGGGGTAATTAAATGGAAACAGAGGCTCCTAAACCCGCACACTATCAGATTTTTATAGAAGTTTGATTTAATCTTCTATTAAAATCTATTTTCAATTGTTAGGTTTTGCAGTGATTTGGGGAACCACTCTAAACATTCATTACACCTGAGCAGAACTGAGATGTGTTCCTCCCATACCAGCACCCAACAGCCAAGGAGCCAGTCGCCATGACCTGGCCAGTCCCTGGAATGGAGTCATTTCAGCTCAGCCTGGACCTTATCTAGCTTCTCAGGGCCACCCTGGAATCTCACTACACAGTGCTACAGTGGAAAAGGAAAGGAAGACAGTGGGACGGCCCCCATGTTTCCAGGGAGGAGTAGAAGTCTGATGACACCGAGGGTCAGTGACAGCATGGAGCCAGTTTATAATTCTGGGCTACACAGGACATTTTCCAAGTTTTCTAACTAAAGGAGAAATAAAGAGTCAAAGTCAAGGGTCAAGGAAAAGAAATCCATTGAAGCTATGTAGAAGCGGCTGGAAGTTTTATTGTTCTTTGTTGCTTTTGGGGAGTTAATCAAATAAGCACTATTACAGAAAATGTGAAAAATTAACATAAATCTCTCATGGCTACAACTGAGAAACTGGGCATTTCAATCTCTAACTTCTGCTTTTCTGTGGCATCGGCGTCTCTCCTTGATATCTCCTCAAGTCAGAACACAACTTGATTCCTGGGGATCAACTCTACGTGACTTCCAGAGAGCAAATTTAACATAGTCCGTGTCTCTCTCTGTGTTTAGAATTGTTCTCCGTGAAGCATGTGTCTTTCCCTCATCCCTCAGTGACGGTCAAGGTTACAACGGCACAGGCGCCCCTTCTCCGGCAGGGGAGGGAGCAGCGTGGGCAGATCGCACAGGGGAGAAGGTGCTGTGCGCCTCCGTCACGCCACCCCCCATACAAGGGGAGCTTGAGAACAGCTGCTGACTGCTTTCTCCTCACCTCATCTTAACTCTTTCCCCTCAAATCTCAGAGAACGAGAATCAGGGATAGTCTCCCCACAGGATTTGGCCTAAAGCAACAGTAAATTTATAACTCAGGGACAAATAGGCAATACGTGTTCTCCCAACACATAAACATACACACACACGCACACATACATGCATACATGGACCATCTATCACAAGTATGTAGCATGTCAACCACACTCAATGAATACTGACTGGTGAATGAATGATGAATGTGGTTGTGTGTTTTTAACTATGTTGCTATAATTGTTGATGTTATAAAATTTGAAAGAAACACTTTTTCCTACTGTGATTAACTTCCCTTCCTTAGACCACTTAAACTGCTACAACAAAATAGCACAAATTGGGTAGATTAAACATAAGAGAATGTGTCTCGTGGTTCTAGAATGGAGGAAGCTCAAGATCCGGGCACCTGCAGACTGAGTCTGGCGCAGGCCCGTCTCCTGGTTGCGGACAGGTCCTCACTGTGCTCTGGAGTGGTGGGCGGCAGCTCACTCTCTGGGTCCTCTGAAAAGGGCACTGGTTCTGCCCACGGGGCCTCTGCCCTCATACCCTCAGCCCCTCCTAAAGCCCCTCAGGCCCCACCCCATTGGGGTCCGGGTCCTAGCGGGTGAGAAGGGACTCCGGAGACAGACTTCCGGGATGGGTCCGTGGAACTTGGACAATGGTCTCAAGTTCTCTATGCCTCCGGCTCTTTATCTAGAGAAGGAGGATGGAAGTATCAATATTAACCTTACTATTAGGTGCAAGGATTAGAGGAATTAATATGTGAAAAATGCTTACAAGAGTTTCTGAAAGGGTGCAATATATGAGGTAGTCATAAGACTAGGCAAGTGAGCTTCCATAAATTCATTGTAATTCCACAAACGTTTATTGACAATATAGCAGGTACCTGTACACATTCAAATATAGATAGATGATTGTGTGTATCCCAAAGCTGATGAGGAAGATAAGTGCAAAGCAATTAACGCACAAGATCATATTTCAAGTGCTACAGAAAATTATCCATAAGTAGATGAGAAATAATAATAGAAAATTAATTCTGTCTGGGAATTTTCACATGGATCGCTCGGAAATTGCAGTGGTTAGGAGAGTTGCCTGTTTATACAAGAAATGAAGTCAGACTTGAATTCACAAGAGCCTACCCATCATACTACCCAGGATTTATGGGTAAAATAAGACTAACAAAGACAGTTTGTAATCAGGGTGTGGGGATAATTTAGAGCCCAATTCTGACCTCTAAAAATCACAGGCCAAGTGCACAAGAGTCAAGCTGGATTTGATCCAAAGAAAACAATACTTCCCTCTCAAGGTTCAAGGCAGAGCTCATTTCGGCTGAATCAAGCTCAATAGTGGGCCAGGCACCGGAGTCGGTGAACAGCACCTCCTGGCCGAGGTCAAGCTAACACGCCCCACTTCCAGCCCTCCATCCCCAAACAGCCTCCTAGGTCTCTCTCACTCCCATTTGTTGAGCAAATGCTAATCACAGTCATTAAGTATCCAGAGGGATATTGATTTTTTAAATTAAGTTTTTGGTACATTTTACATATACATTTATAATCACATTCAACATTAAAAATTGGTACCTGTAGATGACTTGAGTCTCATTTTTCACTTTCTTGTGCCCTCCCTACAGCCCCCAGCCTCTATATATGTAAGCTTTGTTTCCATATTTTACTAACAATTGTTTTCTTTCCCTTCTTCATTGTCCGTCCTCTTCACCCCAAAATGACATCAATGATGAGGCCCTTTCTCTTTTCCTCAGAAACACTGCCCTTCCTCTCATCACTTTTTTCTGAGTTCTTCGCTTGCTGTTTGTGGTCCTGGAGCCCAGGAGCAATGATCCTCCGTAGGTTATGTTCACACTCTAGCGTTGCTGGGGTGAAATGCGTGTAAATCAAATCCATTTTCCCCTTGATCTTCAAGGTCATTTCAGAGTTGCTACATCCTCATTCAGAACAGATCAACCAAAAGCACTCAGCCTGAGCGTCTCTAGCTCAGCTTTTAAAGCCCTGACAGTATTTGGCAGAAGAAAAAAATCATCACGGTGTGTTTAAGAACTACATATCTTAAAACATCTCCATCCTATTTAATAGAGGCAGAGCGGAAAATGAGTTGGCCTGGGGGCTCAAGCAAAAAGTTGCAAAATTGTTACAAGGCTTGCCTCAAAAATGAAAACAGCAAGGCTTCTAGCAACCAATTCACCGGCTCTGCCAGTTACCACCTGTGTGGCCCTGGACGCGGATTTAATTGATGGCTGCCTGGAAGGGGTGAGCTGACACTTCAGCTAGTGTTTAGAATGTACCTCGCTTAGTAGGAGCTCCGAAATTTGCCTCTTTATCCTTGTCCCTCCAATAAAATATTGGCTAGAAACTGAAGACCTGGGGAACAGTGTAACCCAGTCCAGAGAGGTGAATTTCCATTCAGCAATCCTTCAGAGACTCTACTCAATTCTTATGAGCCCAGTGTTGAATGTTTTAGACATATAAAATTAAGAAACAGATACGAACTTTATCTTCAGGACGCTTCAAGTATAAAGCTGACTATGAGTCAAGCTCTCCACTAACCATTTTGAACATGTTCCATTAATCCTGGCCTGAGTGCTGAAGCAAGTACTATGTCACCCATACATCACAAAATAAAGCTTCTCTGAGAGATGAAGTGACTTGACCCATGTCACACGGCAAGAGTGGAAAGCAGCAGGATTTGAGCTCAGGCCCTCTCACTCATAAGCACCTGTTCTGAATCATTATGCTATGTGCACAAAAAAATATGCACAGAACACATACAACAAAGAGGAAGTACCTACCTCAGCTGCAATTGTCTCAACATAAGCAGTAAGAAATAAACAGGTCTTAAAAGGCTGTACCTGAATATGAGAAAGCCCCAAACATTAGCTTACCAGTTTTGATCTTTGTTTTGTATCAAGAACTCATTCAGAAGAGCAGACAATAGAAATACAGTGGGTATGTCTTCCACTAGCAAAAGCTTTGACTACGGAGACAGAAATAAGAGTTAAAGGGCCCTATACAGGAGTACTACTTCTATCAGTAAGCGGGTCAGTCAGGAGAGTAGGTCAGACTCCAGTTGGGTGAAACCCCAGAACATCGATGGTCAGAAATAATGCTCTTGTTATACTGGGGGTCTACTGAGGGTCATCAAGAAAGATTCGCTCCACTTCAACTTATGTTGGGACTTTGGCGGGGAAGTGGCTACTAAGCCACCTCCAGCAGAGGGGAGAGAGTGCTAGGTGGTCTCACATCTTGCATCACTTCCATTTCAAGGTATAGTAGCACCTTCCCCGAAAGGGAAGCAATCCTAGGTTACACGCACAAGTGGAGAACTAGCATTCTTAACAAACACTGAGGACTCTGCTAGCAAGGCTGAGTTCCGAAACTGCCCAGGTGCTGGCCTCTCCAGGAAGAACCTGCTGCTTAGAAAAAGAGAACTAACTCTAGGTTGGGTTATCACACCCCATTCCTTAGACTTGTAATTTAAAGTAATCCTAGAGATTTATTTATTGTTTTGGAAATGGTGAATACAGAAATTATACAGAAAATGCTCCAATAAGAAACTAGATTTCAGAAAGGGAAACAAATAAAAAGATAAGTCCCGGTCTCTCTGTCTGAGGCTGCTCTTTTGCATCTGGAATTTGGGGCATGCTTCCTGATGCCCTGGATAGCAGGGAAGGAATGGGCTCCACCAGGAGGGTGAAGAAGAGGTGGGCTTCTCAACAAGCATGGGCTCTGCACCCTGGGGACCGGGTTATAGTGTGTGCGTGCAGGCCTGTGTATGTGTGCTGTGGCGTGTGTCCTCCCTGCTGTGCATGCAGCGGCATGTGTACATGCTGTATACCTGTGTCAATCTAAGCACAGCTAAGTAGTTCTTTAGCTCACCAGGTTAACAGGTAATCATACGAAGTTGTGACCCGTGAAGGGTTGGGCTCAACTAAATTCCTCTCCTGCTCGTTTTTCATACAGCATCAAGTTCTCTTCTTCCTAATGCAGTGGCTTCATGCAATCTACATGGTGTCCCTAGAGTGGTCATCAGATTCCTTACAAGGTAGCTAAAGGGTCTCAAAACAGCAAACACAAGTGCTCCAGACCCTCTGAAGATTTAGCCCTGGAGCGCATATCACATCACTTCTGTTGGCTCAGTACTCAGCAGGACACACATTCAGGAACACAAATGCAAGAAGTCACACATCAACAGAGGCCAGTCATGTAGCAGACCATCTTAGCATGCCTGATTCTTACCATGGTGGCCTTTCTACTCCTAGAAGATAAAAAGATAAGAAAACATAGGCAATGAGCTACAGATCATCCTTTATGAAGAGATACTATGAGTGTCCTCTAAGGAAATTTCATCCATACCTCTCAGCCACTGAAATCAGAAGACTACACTAGCTTTCTTCAACCCCGTTTTTGAAAGAGGGTTCACAGTTGATTTCCAAGAGAAAGGAGAACAGTGTTTGGTCATTTGCTTGAGACAACAATTTCCAGAAAAAAATAATCAAACTGGCTCCGTGTTGACTTTAAACATTCTAGAATAGATCAGTTCAGTACCAAAGTGAAGGCTAATAAGTAATAGTCATAGTACAGTAGAATTCTGGAGTGGATACAACTCTCCCTACTTCTGCCGGGCCCAAAAGTTCAAACTTAACCCATCTCCAGAGCAGAGAAGCCACTGCCACCATCACTGTGTAAAAGTGATCTGAGCTTGAACACAACCATGTGGGAGACTGCAATATTAATTATGCCCAAAACAAGCTTCAAGTTATCCCCACAATTGACCTCTTTTGAGAAGTAAGTCCAGCCAAAATCTATGTGCCAAAGTTAGAGTAATTCTCACCCAAATTACATTCCCACACTAAAACCTTCTTAACTAGATGGACTATGTTCTACTTATAACCATCTATTGTCCCTATTCTGTTCCTAATTTTAGAATGGTTTGTCTTGTCATTGATAGGGCTTCCCTACATTAACTTAACTTCCATATAAACTGCACAGCTGCATGTCCTTACACACGGTCCTGCCCTTGCACGCAGCTTGTCTTTACCTTGACGACTGCTAGTAACAATCAGTGGCAATGGGCTGGCCAGTGCCTTTGTCGGTTGCACCGGCACTGGTTGTCCTGGTCCTGCTTTCTGTCTCTCTTAGTTCTGTCTTAGTTCTGCCCCACCCCCAGGCCTGTATTGTGCACTGAGCAGGAGAATGCAGCCTACTGCAGAGGTTTCCAGTAACATTTCAAAGGTCCCTGGTACAATCAAAAGTTTATAAACAGAGATCTGAGAGATTTTGGTTTTCTCGATGATATTATGCACATAAAGCCAGTTAAGCTTTTTGTTGGATTACCCTGATGCTCTCGTTTTAAATTCTACATTCCTTATTTTCAGCTTGTAAGAGTTTCATGACTGTCTGCTTTCCCACCTGAAGAGTTATGTCTGGTAACTATTACTAGGGGATTGAAAAGCAATGGAAATGCAGGAGAAGTCTGAAACTGACAGAATCCTCCCACCTGTGTCATCTCTTGTTTCTGAACACCATTGATCAACTGGAGGAGCAGAAGCTGGTCATGAGATGCGTAAAAGTTCACCCACGTCAGGGTAACTCCCGTGGTAAGCAGCACTTCCAGGAGAAGAAAGAGCAGTGCATAAGTATGCTACAATGTTTATCAGAACCTCACCAGACAGTGCCAGAGCCCTGGCACTCCAAAGCAAAAGCTCCAGCCTTCGCAACAATGCTAATGGTGATGTCAGTATCTCAGCAAGAAATACAATTCCACTCAAAAATATTTAACAAAAAGTTCATGACCCTTGGTAGAGTTCAGGGAACCACTTACTGCTGTGAGGGCCTCAGAAACTAGCAGTAAGTCATCGTCACCCTATGGCTGAAGGGAAATACGACAAAATAGCCTTTAAGTAGCTGTTATCGCTCAGGTCTAGATGTCCTCCAAATCTTCGTGTGCTCATAGGCGGGGGCGGGGAGGTGATCCACTCATGGGTGTGTGATCCTGGACCAGAGCAGTGTGACAGTGACGGGCTTATGCCTGGTGTGATGTGGGAGGTGAATCCCTGTGGGAAGAGACAGGTCACTGTGGGTTTGGCCTGAAGGGTGTGTGTCCCTCCTTCCTTGGTCTTGGCTCTGCTCCCTGCCTGCCATGCCATGAGCTGTTTTCTCCTCTTCCACGCCGCCCTGCCTCCAGCCAGCTGACTGCAGACCGCAGCCTCTACAGACTGAGCACGTCTGTGGACATGTTAATGAGGTCACATCGTCCCTCCTGAGGGCGGGTCCTGTGTCCCAGCGACAAAGGAGGATGAGACGGTGGTCTTGTGAGAACCGAAGCATGGAGCAGAAAGCTCTCTGCGATCCAACACGGAAGCAGACAGGATGTAAGCATTCACATTCGCTCCCAGAGGCGTCGGCTTCCCCAGGCTGCTGCGTGCGTCTTGTGAGCTGAGTCAAACGTGAGTCAGGGGACAGTGAAGCCTCTAACTAGCACAAACAGAGCACCCTCCGACAAGCCGAAAGCTGGGCAGGGAAGAAATAAGAAACGGAGACGCTGAATCAACCAGGGAATGGAGAATAAACCGAGAGTCACAGAAAAGAACGGGGCTGTGGAAGGAGAGCAGTTATCCTGAGTCACGGGCGCATAACCAGCTCTTAAAAACATTTAAATTAGATTCAAATACTCACAGGAACTTAAAAAAAAAAAGAAAGGACAATCTTATTCACTCCATTTTATGTATTTTGGCAAATCTAGAGAAAAAAATGATGAATGGAGCTTGAAAGTGGTTACAGAGCACTGCTTAAAAGGGGGAAGGTTCTAATTAAAGGGCTTAGCACCACCACGCTGTGAATATTTCAGCATCAAAATAATTATTATAGTCTTATGATTAATTTCAACAAGCTGTACCTGTGAAAGCTCATTAGTTCATGGTGGATACTCCAAAGATGAATTTAAACATATTTTAATGTGGATGAAAAGTGAAAGAATGATGAATGTAATAAAGTGCTAATTTTTATTTCTTTTAAGCACTATCGATTACAAGTACAGATGAGAGTTTTGCTTTTTCTATTCGGTCCATATCTATAAAGTTCTAATACAAGCTATTTTTTTCGGTCAATAGAAAAAAAATGTTAATATTATGTGGTGTCTGCCAATAATCCCAGGTTTCATAAGAGCATAAGTGTAAGTCTAGCCTAGACCGCGTAACAAGATCTTGTCTCAGAATGAAAAGTCAAGAGGGCTGGAGATACAGTTCAGTGGGGAGCGCTTGCCTACCACCGCTGAACCCATGAGTCCAGTTCCCAATAAGGAGAGGGAGAAGGAAGGACAGAGAGGGGAGATATAATAAAACAGGAACATAATCAGGACAAAATGGGCACTATATAAAACTAAACTTTTAGAGGTAAAAAAATAAAATAGCAAAAAGAAAGATTAAACCACATGATATGAACAGAATCTAGATAATGGAAAAGAGATTGGTGAGCCTCCAGGTATAGAAACTGAATTTTGACATAACTACAGCTTTTGTTTTTTCATAATAAGAAAAGAGGCACAAGACAGTAAGGGAAAATATCCCCCACACATGTATTCTCCACATATATATTTGACAAAGCATTTGCATTCAAAATACATCTTAAAATTCTTACAATTCTATTTAAAAAACATTTTTTCAGTACTTAAAAGAACAACAGACTTTGACATTCACCAACAAATTTATGTGAATGTGAAATAACCATGTTAAGAAAGGCTCATCGTTACTAGTTTTCAAAGAAATTCATAAGAATAGAATGGTTGAAATTTTTTTAAAAAATTAAGAATACCAAGGTTATTCAGAATACAGACCTGCTAGATAGATCCTCTTACATTGGAGATAAGCTGAACATGTACCTCCTACAGAATCTAGCAGTTCTAATTCCTAAATACATATATTCATAAAGAGATCAGAAACAAACATGCATAGCAGTTTTATTTGTTATCACCGAAACCTACAGACATCTGCTGTACAGATGAATGAATCCTGGAATACATGTATAATCACTACTCACGTCACCGATCACAAGTAATGAATTGCTGATATATTCAATTTAAGTCAATCTAAAAATTTATCCTGAGAAAAAGAATGAAGATATAAAATGTGATAAGAGGTGCTGTTGATTCAAAAAAAAATGTTTCTAAGTTTAAAACTCAAGTCACGCTTCCTTCGGTCAGGGCCAAGGTGATAGTGGGGACTTCCACTTCCCGGATACAACAAAGTTGATACCAGAAGTGGGGTCACTGCTGTGACAGTGGCTTAAAAGCCTTCGGAATTAGTTTGGAAAGGTTCCGAGCGACGCGCCAAGAAGCAGCCCCGGAGTGTGCTCAGCTATATGGGAGACTCCGGTCAGGGCCCAGAAAATCAGAGTCATGATGCAAGTGCTGCCAGTGAGGACGAGGCTCGGACAGCGGCCACCGAGGACAGAGTGGCTGCTGGTCCCCAGGCGTGGTCTTTTGTGCTCTGGCAGAAAGCTGGTCTGCATTTTGCTTGAGGTAGCTCCTGGGTGGCAGAAAAATCTCAGTGCAGATGTTGGGATGGTGGCACAGTTACCACTGAGAGATTTTGGCCGGATTTTGGCCGGATCTTGGTTGGGAGTGAGAGTGCAGCGCCAGCAGGGTAATTTGAAACATTTTCAAAATGGGCCAGAGTGGAGGCCCCAGGGAAGCTGTGGGTTGCCAGGGTACACCTGAGAACACGGTTGCTGAGGAAGAACAGGATGATGGGAGATGGTCCGAGGCCTTTTGCCAGAGGGAAGAGTGTATCTGGGGCATTTCTCAGTGTTCTGGGCCCTGTTGTTGAACTTAATGGGACGCTGGGATCTCTCCTCATATGATCGCAGTGTAGTAATGACATTGGATAAAATTGGTTTTTATTATTACTCAATCCTGTACATAAATGGAAACCCAGGGAATTTTAAAATTTGAAGCTCTATTTTAATGTAGGTATACTATATTGGTATAATGCTCTTTGTGAATAAATTAATCTTTTAGGAGTATAAATCATTAATAAAACAAATAAGATTTTAGAATAAGTGAGAGAGACAGAAGGGAGTGGTAAAGCACGTATATTTGTAATTTTTTAAACACCTGTTTGCAATCAGGTTATTTAATCAAGGCACTAGGGTTTTAACTTTGGATTTTGAGAATCCTTTGAATATCTGTTTCTGGTGTGGATATGAGTGCACTAAAACTTGTATTATGTAATTGCTATGTGAATGTAAATCTGAGTAGAGCAAGACATGGTAACTCTGCAGATCTGCCACTGGGGACTTCAGTTTAATGGAATATGTCTGGTTATCAAGTTGACCAAGGGTGGGCTGTGGCGCACTGATTAACAGCGCACTCCAGTCCGAGGGGAAACGCCCAGCTAAATTAAGCCAGCGTGGTTGTGGGCCCGGACGGCCCACCTGAGGCTTGCCCTTGGAACAGATATAGACGGAGAACAGGAGGGAAGGGTCTTCACAGCTGATCTTCCCAGAGGCGCGTGTTGCACCTGGTTCTCCTGATGCGAGCTCGGCTGTCCTTGTTGCAGGAGCTTGTGTCCCTGCAGCTGGAAGTGGCAGCTGTTCTCACTGAGAGGGCTCCGGTCTTCACTTCCATCTCGGGTGTTGTTTCCTGCTGCAGCGCATATCTCTGAGTTTCCGCCACATGCCCTTTGGCCTTTTGGCCCAGTCACTTCCTTCAGTGACATCACATGGGTTCTCCAAGGCCCTGACTGGATCGTTCCGGTCTCCAGGAGGCAGACAGATCTTCACACTCTTCTGCAACTGACTTTGTGAGCAAGTATTGTATGACAATCTTGTAGATTTATGTGTCCTCCATTAAATCCATTCTCTTGCCAACCACCAGCTGTACAGGGCACAAAGACACCTTGGTGACAAGAAAAATATTCTATGAGTTGATTTTCAGTTACTTGATGTATCCATTTGTGAAAAGTAATCTAACCATATACAATTTATATACAGATATAAATTTTACATATGTGTAATTCTTACATTTGTAAAACAAAAAATACAACAAAAAGAAAAGAAAATGCGTGCTTTTTATGGGGGAAATGCAAATTACAAATATGGAGACTGTGGTCCTCAAATGCCTTACCAGCCGATCCCTACTGGTAGTGCGTATGTTCAAGTGGCCTTGGGGGAGGCAGGAGGTCTTACGCTCTGATGATCTCAAGCACAGGCACTGAAATATTAACACCAGAGATGTTCTCTCTCTTTTGAATCTGATAGGATTACCACCTTTCCTGTGTAGGTGTCAGAATAGCACAGTAGGATGTCCAGCGTGTGGGTGTTCGGCCTTTGCGCTTGCCTGGGTTGCACTGAGGGGACAGGAATTGTCGGAGTCCTCTATATAATATAGTTAATGCATTTAAGTAACAAAACTTTCTTTGTTTTTTATATATTCACTTATGAAATAGCACAAGCCCAATTTAACAACAAAATAAATGAAGCACACATGTCTGTCTAGTAAGAATAAATGCCTGTCTTCACAGGCACACACATGTGGGCAGGTTGAAGCATGACCACTGGAACCGCTGCATGTCCCTGGCCAAGTCACACGAACTCAGGTAACGTCTGGTACGTGCAGGTCTCCATGTCTCTGTACGCACTGAATGCAGCAGGCGAAGCTAGCACTGCCTCGCGCCCTCCCGTCCACTGTCACCTACCTGGTTCACTCTCAAGCCCTGTGCAGTCAAGTCAGGAAAAATATTGCTAAAAGACACATAAGCAGGTAAAATGTTTATGGTCTTGTGGAGCAAGATCACTAGGTGTCTGCAACTATATGCTGCCCCCAGTCTGTAAATTGGACACATCTTGTCTAAAGAGCTGGTAGTGAAGCTAAAAAGTGAAGAAATAATCTTGGAAAACATAAAACCAACAGTCAGAGCACTAAGAAAATGAACTTGAACCACAACCATGAGGTTGTAAATAGGTTGAATGCAGGCATAATAATCTGTATTTAATAACTCTCTTTGTCTTTGCTCGCTGCTTATATGTGGACAGTATTTGAAAGAATAAGTTATAATAAATTTAAAGTTGCAATTAACAATTTGAGAGAATTTAAGTAAGTTTTAAATCAATTTTAATACTCATGAAAATCATTTGCAAAGTTTTGATTCCTATATATATGAACTTAATAAATTGCTTATTGAATATGTTAGAAGTGTTGGTATTTACATCCACATACAAAAAAGCACCTCAGACATTAGAGTCCTTAGGAATATAGACGCACAGATAGGCTGACATGGCTTCCTGACACTTTTCTGGAATTTTACATTACATCTTTTCTAGTAGTAAGGAAGAGAAGACAGCAGAAGTGGCCGAGCGATGGTGCCACCAGTAATGGAGCAGGAAGGTGCAGGCTGGCGCAGTACAGGAGTCACTACGGACCAGAAGTCAGGAGACGGGGCTCACGCCGCAGGGTCCCTCCCCAACTCTGAGAAGCAGAAGTCACTGCTCTTAGCCAGCCCCTCTGCCTGGTGGTTGAATCTCTCAAAACTAAACAATGAAAGCGGCATGAGAAGAACATGGCAGCGGGAAGGGGGAGGAGAGAAGGGACAAGGAAAAAGAGGACAGAAGAAAACAAAGCTTCTACAAAAAGGGACAGGAAGAAGAAAGAAGCAAAATACGTCACATGCAGGTGCAAGTTCCCTGTGATGAATGCGATCATCACGTAGATCTAAAATGTTTTGTTCAAAAAGGAAGAAAAAAGAAAGCAAGCAGGCTTTGGAGCCAGACTTACCTGGATCACATCCCAAATCTATCACCTACTTACTAAAGACTTTGAGTAGGTTTCTCAGCTGGAGAATAAAATAGTAGAGCACATTTCCAGAGCCAGTGAAAAGATTTCACACAGGTCAGTATGAGCTCAGTATAGTTAATTCATATACAACACACTGGAAGTTAGTGAGTATTGCTTTTTTTTTTCCATTTTACATAGAATTTAAGCATAACATTTTATCAGAACTCCAAAGGATTCCTGTTTTCATAACATACTAATATGACTGCTATGACTCTTATTTATGTTCAGCCTGAACTCAGCAATCCTCCTGCCTCTGCTTCCCAAGTGCTAAGATTACAGGCGTGAGCCACCACACCCAGCACTGTGGTACATGGTTACCAGGGTTGGAACTCAAGACCTTGTGCTTGCAAGGCAGGCACCGGAAATACTGAGTTAAATCCTTGGCCTGTGGTAAAATGTTTTTAAAGCTAAGTATTCTGAGAACCCAGCACAGTGCCCAAATCACAGTGGATGGATCCATAAATGCTTATTGAAGGACAGGGTCCTACACTAAAAGCCTGTATATTAGTAAAAGTTAGCCATTGATTATAACATCTCCCAATAGGAGTCGTAGCACACGTTCTAAAAGACAATGCACCCAACCCAGAAAAGAGTTATGAGGATACAAGCAAAGTGAGCCTCACCCAGGCCTGGTGATGCACTCCGCTGACTCTAGCACTCTGGGAAGCTGACGCAGGAGGACTGCAAATTTGAGCCTAGGGGACATAGCAGCCTATTCAACTATTTTGAGACCCTGTGTCTCAAAATCAAAGCTAAAATTAAAAAGGGCTGGAAATGTAACTCACTCCAAAAGCTCTGGGTTCAATCTCCAGTACTACAAAAAAGAAAGGAACCTGCAGCTACCAAACTTCCCTGAGACGGACAAGTTCTTTGTGTCCGAGATTAAAATATCACACACATTCCGTACCAGTGGTTGTCATTCAGCAAGCCTGTACGCAGCATCTACAGTGTCCCACGTTCTTTGCTAAATGAAAGGGATGCAAGAATAGGTGCAGTGTAAGGTCCCGGGGGCAGCACATCGCAAACTCACGGACCCCGTGTTTCATCACTTTAAGAAGAACAGCGAAAGAGAAGGCACACACTAATAAATGCACACCACAGAATGTAAGAGTTATAAGAATGTGACATAAGCATGACAAGAACACTCCAGATTGAAAGCGCTGCCGAATCAGGGGTGAGGTTACACAGACCGAATTCCTTCCACCCAAGTGCCGTGTGCAGAGGACAAAGCCAGAAAGCCATCCAGACCTGCCAGCCCTGGTTCAAAGCCCTCATGAACCAGGTCAGCAAAAACAGAGTTCCGTAACAGACTCTAATGAAAGTCTCAGACAGCTACAATCCTTCCTGGCGCCTGACACTCATCCATGCAACTCTTGCCACATGTCAGCGCCAACAGAACACAGCAGACAGTGTTTAAATGTCCCATCGCATCAGTGTGCCCAGTTCATCTTGTGTGAGGTGAAAGATGTGGTCGGACTTCTGAAAGATGAAATCGTTCACACAGAACCCAGTCACCACAACCAAACATTGCTGTATTAGTACATAACTCAAGGAAATGTAGGGCTGGGTATCCACAACTCGGTCATCATTTAACATCAGAGACACAGGATGTTCCCAGTGGCTGTAGAAGTTTTCACATTAGAGAGACGAAGATATAGTATGGCATTGCCACTGTGACATTTCTTGTGTCACATGGTGACAGTACAGCTTGCGAAGCCTGAGATGATATGACCATTTTTCACTCATATCCGTGAAGCAATGGGGAAAAGTTAAACAAGCCCTACTAAGAGGAGATTAAGAGAAATACAGACTAGGGCCGGGGAGTTAGCTCAGTGGTTCCGGCGCCTGTCTTGCAAGCGCAAGGGCCCGGGTTCGATTCCCCGGTAACCACATAACAATACTGGGTGTGGAGACCCACACCCAGCAGCAACCAGTACCACATACCACAGTGCCAGGCGTGGAGGCTCACGCCTGTAATCCCAGCACTCGGGAGGCAGAGGCAGGAGGATTGTGATGTGAGTTTGAGGCTGAGCTCAGGGCCAGCCTGAACCACAAAGCGAGACCCTGTCTCAAAAAAACTAAAAAAAAAAGAGAAATACAGACTAGAGTCCCATGACAGTTCGGATTCTTCCAAAAGAAGCAGCATTGGCTTTCAAAAGAATGTGTTGGACACACCCAAGCCGGCCTCCTTCCAGCAAGGAAGTGAGGATTCTGACCCGATCCTCTATCCCCACAGCTATCACCTTGCCAACGAAGAACATTAGAATCCTTCCATGCAGCTACATTAAAGCTGTATGAGGTCATTAAACATAATATCCAAAACTTGAAATTGAGCTGCTAGTTTCCAAATATTCTCAGTGTTAGCCTGTTTTTTGTTTTTTTTTTTTTTTTTCCAAACAAAGAATGCATTCTTTCTTTTACATCCACTTTCTGAGTTGAGGTCCTGGTGATCTAAAACCAGCCTAGAAGGAAGATTGGGACTTAGGCAAGCAGATCTAGGCAAAGAGATTCTTCCACAAAAGGAGGACAATGGAGTCAGTGATTTTAACAAGCGGCTGAAGTCAATATCAAACGTGCCTGAGTTCTGGCCGCCTCCTGGGGACAGTAAGCCACTCTGGCTAATTCCTGAAGGGAGGGTGTCACACACAGAGTGGTATTTCAGGAAGGTTAATCCGTAGCCATGAGCCAACGGGATTAGAAAACAGGAAATTGGGAGCAGGAACTCGGTAGCAAAGTGTGAGTTGCGTCTGACAGTTCCGCTCGGTCCTCAAGGTCTAAACTTTTCCTGACTCGCTTTTTTCCAGTTTGTATTCCAAACGAGGGACAAAAAAGCCTAGTGTGGCTCAAGTCTTAAACTGAGTTTCAAGTCCCTACTGTCAGCAACGACACTCAGAAAATTACCTGTCCCGGCTTTGAGAGGTGCACGTTTCTGGCAGTCTCGTCTCTTTTATTTTCCACACCTTACTCCTGTTCATAGGAGATTTTAAGAAGTCATGCTCTCCTCACGTTGAGGAAGTAGGGTATTTTTCCTCTCTTTAAGTGTCTAAATAAGGGCTGAAAAGCTAAAAGTCACCTGGTGATACAAGACGTTAAGTGTGGCAGTATATTACCCCACCTGGCTAGGGGGGTCACGAGATCTGCTCAGACTTTTGCACACAGCGTGAGCACACCCCATTTCTGTCTGCGTAAGGCCAGGCTTGACTTTTGTCCAAATAAGAGGTTTAATTCTTAGTCTCAAGAGCCATTAAGAAGAAGCCACAGCACATGTTAAAGATGGCGACAGTGCTGTTACTCTGGGCCTTGGCTAATTTTGAATGAAACTCTAATTTAAATTCATTTGCCATGTGGACACCACTCATGAGGCCAGGTCACTGGCAGCATCGCCCTCTCACGGCTGAGAGAAGTCTGGCTGGCTTCGCTACCTGCTGATAGGAAGACTCATCTGTGGAGTGCCTGTGCAGATTCTGAATGGCTGGCCATTTAGCAGTTCCCCCAAAACTATTACCAGATCTTAAATTGAGACTAAAGAAGTTTTAGGGGTCGAAGAAATTAGGACAATCTTTCTGGAAATTTTCAGGACCTATCCAACGCATGTTTTCCTTGGCTAGTTCTAAATAAATTGGAAACTACGATAATGAGTAGCAGGTAAAGGACAGAACTATCACCTTCCCGATATTAACATGTGCTGGCTCATCAGCGACGTGTCCGGCTCTAGGCTTTAGTTCAGGTACACACAACAGAAACCAAAACATGTGTGGAGGGAAGAGAAGGGCTAACGGGGCCTCTCCTGTCTGCTAAGCTGGGCTGTCTCCACCGACGACACCGGTTCTCCTTGTGAAACCAACGCATTTTTAATTAAAAGTAATTAGCTGTCTTTTATTTGAGTAGCATCTGATTGGAATTGTTCCCACTTTTGGCAAAATATAAGGTGGGAAGGTGTGCTCACCTGGCCTACATCGGTAAAAACCAATTTAGACACTGTGCCAGCGTGAACCTCTCAGTGCGAGACGTGGAGAGAGAAGGCTCACAGGCGGCTCTGCACCTGAGCCCCGGAGACAGGAGCAGCTCGGCAGCTTCCCAGACACACAGAAAAGCCTACGGCTGAGCAGAGAGCAGAAGCTCCAAACACTGTCACTGTCATGGCATTCAGCCTTCAGTAGGAACTCTACTGAAAGAGGGAAACCCTGAAGATTTAAAACAGAGTGTTTTATCTTTTTATTTTAAGAACAGCCTCTTTTCCAGGCCATTGAAACACCCAACAGATGTACCGTGAGGATGGATTCATCGCTCGTCTCCTCTCTACAGTGCTGTGAGTGTGTGGCCCCTCACATTACCACCTGCAGTGGTCCAGATGGAAACTTCTCAGCTCCAGCTGGAGCACACGCCACGCTCAGAAAGGGCCTGGCGAGAGCAGTTACAGGCTTTGGCAGCCAAGGACTGCATGGCTTGGCCTGTTTTCCCTTTTGGGGTCCAAACATGAGTGACAGGGGTCACTCATGCTTTAGAATATTTCTCCAGGAGGCTGGTTTAGCTAGGACAAGTTTCGGATCTTTCGATTCTGCAGCCTGGTTCACCTTTCTGTGAATTCTTAGATCTGGCCTATAGAAGTGGCCTGGTCTTATTTATTTATTTTATCCCATTTCCTGAGCTCTGAAAATATAAAAAGGTAATTATTAAGAGTGCTAAAACAGAACAGCTAGCTGCCAATACTGTGACAATCTGTGCAGTATAGATGTGCAAGAAGCTAACACGTTTTTACAAAAACCAAGAGCTTCACTGCATTGTCAGCCAGGAAGGAGACCAGGAGGAAGCGGGACTTGCCTCAGGTCATCAGGTGTCAAAAGAAAAGCCAAGGGCAGAAGCTGCCTACTGCCTGCACGGTGGGGAGGGAGACTTCAGGATTCTTTTACGCATACACTGATGGTCATCACACCTCTTCACTGCCGTACGCTTCTTCTGGACTTATATTCTGCATAGGAAATTTTAAGTGGTGTCCAAAGACACTGACCAGAGAGCTGGTCACCTTTCTAGTACTGAAAAGCCAGACTGAGCAGTGCTTGCATGATCCTGGAGGTTCTTCCCGAAGACTGACTTCAGCACTCTGCTATTTAAGGAATTTATGTCCATGGCCCTAACTGAGATCAGTGGGTGTATCGTGTATTAGTAAAGTCATTAGTGATGGCTACTGGGCCTCTGGGCTTGAAGAAATGGACACACAGGTACAGCCCATGTGCCTGGGTTTCTCCACCAAACTCCAGTATGCTCTGCTCAGGGCTTGCTTGGATACCTAGGGAAGTTCCTGTTCCATTTCTGTCTATCACTGAGTCTTAGATTATTTGATGTAGTCACGATGATGAGGGCTGATAATATGGACGGGTGTCATTTAATGTGAAACTTCTGAAAATCTAGATGCCGTCCCAGGCTCTTCATGCTTCCCACAGAGAGTTTTCTCAATGCTTTGAGAACAAACCCCAAAGCAGAGCACAGTAATAACCTCCCTCAGGTTGCTGCCACACACAACAGACGTCTTAATTTTGCAGGGCCCAAAGGTCTACTTGCTTCGCTTGAAATATTGAAAACCAGCTTGTGGTTGATTGCTTCTCTCTGAAATGGTCATTCCAACACATAGCACACAGCTTTTTGAAGACCATTAGACACTTTTTAAAGTATGATGAAGCTGGCATCTGTTCATACCATCCTGGTGATGTGAAGTTTGAGGATCATCTGCACTAAACACCCTTTGTAAGCCAACTGATGAAGACATTTCCTATTTATTCAGGGAATACTTTTTTGTTTTGTTTTTGTTTTTGTTTTTGAGACAGGGTCTCGCTTTGCAGTTCAGGCTGGCCCTGAGCTCAGGCTCAAACTCACATCACAGCAATCCTCCTACCTCTGCATCCTGAGTGCTGGGATTACAAGTGTGAGCCACCACACCCGGCATTGTGGTATGTGGTACTGGTTGCTGCTGGGCATGAGTCTCCATGCCCATATTGTATATAGTTACTAGGAATTGAATCCGGGCCCTTGCGCTTGCAAGACAGGCACCAGAACCACTGAGCTAAATTCCCGGCTCTATTCAGGGAATATTTAAAGCTCTCCAATTATATTATTTTGGGGTTTACCTATTAGTCTTTATCCCACTCCTAGGGTAAAATGAGGCATCATTCAGATTAATTTTATTACTCTGTGATTATAATTCCCATTGACAAGATGAAAATGATAAAGTGAAAAAAGCTGCTTGATTTACTTAAGGCTGAAAAATAAGATAGAACCACAATTGGAATTTCATGACGGAACTATGCTGCTGCTTTAAATCAAGCTGATCGATGTATATTAAATAGCTACTACAGATCATGTGATACAGGAGACATTGAGGAGTACACTAGAGAATAAAACCGGGCCCTCTCCTTGACGCAAGATCTCAACAACCAGAGAACTCATAAGACAGAAGGATTTCAAAGGGGGATGGGTAAGTAAAGGAGGAAAAGGAAAAATTTGATAGTAAAAAAAAATAGGAAACAAAGCTTCTGTATAAAGAGGTTGGAGGTCAAGGGGGCCAGGAGAATGGGGAAAATGATAATTAAGTCATGTCATGTACTAGTACCAATTCTCAATGTCAACTGTAATCATAATGCTTATATAAAGTGTACCAATAAAATCAATTATTAAAAAAAGAAAGGATTTCAAGTCTAAATGTCGGAAACTCAGTAACCTTTCTGTCTGCTGCTGCTATCTCAGTGTCCAGCAGAGTAGACCACTGGCCTCAGCTTCCTCTGCCTCCACTAGAACGTGTCAACCCTTCCCTGACCCTGGCTCTGCCCTACCTCCTAAGGGACTCTTTACGGCTTGTTATCCACCCAAATATCTTTTCTGAAAAAAAGAAAATATGATGAAAAATATGTCCTTTCTCTAACCAAAAAGAAAGCCTCCTGGGTACTCAGCTATGGTGGAATAGAGAGCTCACAAATATTTTTCAATACATATATATAGTAGGTGAGATAGATGATAGATAGATAGATAGAAACATAAATTTTAAAGGCTATTTCAAAATACCAGAAATCAAGAAGAAGCAAGTAGCAAGTTGAAGGGCATATATTCATGAAAAACAGCTAGAAGTTTATTAAGCATACACGGAATCTGTGCCTGGGAGGTCTCCCATCTCTTGCCAGCTTGACAAGAATGCTAATTTTTCTGGAATGGGGAGAATATCTTAAAAACCAGCAGACATCCTGCCAGCAAGGGCAGACAGTTTGGAGTGGAAGGAAAAGTCTAGATGTCCCCAAGAGTGGAAAAACCCAACAGCTCTGCTAGCCTGAGGTTACAGACCCGACTGAGGGAACAGACAGCAGGTCAGCCTGGAAATTTACCAGGGGACGGGAGGGAGAACCAAAGAATGGCCACATGCACTCTCAGCACATCCCTGACTGATGAGAAACCTACGGAGGTCAGAACACACAGACCTAAGAGTGCCCCAGCCTTGAGTGCACACCCACGGCTGAAGCACACCCCAGCAGAGGTCGTGGGCTGCACTGGCTATAGCTCTATGAACAAAATCGCTTCCTAAATCATGGAGTTACCACTAACAGTACACGAACAGGGTGACCCTGAGAGGTTAAGCAAACACAAAAACAAAAATAAAACTGAGAAGAGACTTGTGGCGTAAACCACAAGGAAAACAAATTTCCCAGTTCAAACTATCAAAAACTCAGGTTTTAAAGTGCTACAGTGTACTTTTCAAGGGCATTATAATTTTTAAAAATCACACAACATGCAAAGAAAGAGGAAACTGGGAGCCACTCTCAAGTAAAAGAAGTAAATAAAACTGTTTGAGGGGAAGTATATCCTGCACTTATTAAAAAAGAAAGTAGCTAGCATATATTTATGCATGTATATGTCCAAATAATTACATGAAAGTTTTTTTAAAAACGAAGAAAAATATGATAATGACTGATGTCCTTAGAAAGAGTTTTCTGCAAAACTCAGCCCCTCCCACCTAGTTTC
>PVIR01001592.1:0-120834 GCA_004026965.1 Petromus typicus | reverse complement strand
TCAACTATTTTAAACTAGAATAAGATACGAAGTTCTGCATTGTGCCAGAAAAAAAGATAGGTGGTGGATGACCTCAGAGACCCATACTAAGGAATATTACCAGCCTCCAGGGGTGATGGCTGACAATCTGGCCCTTCTTTGTACTGAGTCTGCTGAGTCTGATATTCACGCACAGTGTCATCTAAAATTATCAACACAACCCCTTTAAAAAGTTTATAGAGAGGCTGGGGATTTAGCTCAGTGGTTCTGGTGTCTGTCTGGCAAGCACAAGGTCCCAAGTTCAATCCCTGGTAACCACACACCACAATGCTGGCTATGGTGACTCATGCCTGTAAGCCCAGTACTGGGGAGGCAGAGGCAGGAGGATTGCTGTGATTTTGAGGCTGAGTTCAGGACTGGCCTGAACTTCAAAGTGAGATGCTATCTCATTAAAAAAAAAAAATAGTTAATACAATCATGAAGTAACTGAGGGACAACCACAACAAATTTGAGTTGTATTTACATGAATAGTCAGATGGATTGTGAAAGAGACTCACTTCATCATAGGAATACAACAAATTATTAAAGGTTCTCAGGCACTTTAAATTTACTCTAATTTCCCCCGTAAAGAAAATATTAAAAAGATAAGATGATAGGAAAGGAGCCCATCATCTGCTGTTACAGCAGAAGCCATTAATCACTTAAGTTTCTAATTTTAGCAGCTGACTATCTACATAGTATTGCAACCAGCTAGGAATCAATGTTCTTACCCTTTCAGCAATTTTTCTAAAAGCCACAAGCCACGTTTTCAACAAAAGTCAGGCAGATTTACCAGCTGTGCTCTGCTCATTTTTATTTGCATGCTGGTCTATAAAAATTGCAAGCTTGGGCCAGGGATTTAGCTCAGTGGTTCTGGCGCCTGTCTTGCAAACTCAAGGGCCCAGGTTTGATCCCCGGTACCACCTGCAATACTGGGCGTGGAGACTCACACCCAGCAGCAATCAGTACCACATACCACAGTGCAGGGTGTGGTGGCTCATGCCTGTAATCCCAGCACTTGGGAGGCAGAGGCAGGAGGATTGCTGTGATGTGAGTCTGAGGCTGAGCTCAGGACCAGACTGAACTCCAAACTGTGACTCTGTCTCAAAAAAAAAAAAAAAAAAAAAATTGCAAGCTTGAATTCAGGAGGACTTTACCTTTTTCTAGAAAGGATGAAAATTACTTTTCCAAAACACCAATGTAAGAGTGTTCTGTAAATGTCATAATTTGTGAAATGTACACATGTACATTTATTGCTGCTGGACTTCCCCAAACCAAGTCACCTTCCTCTTATAATTTTCCTGAAGGCAAGAGTTTTATTAAGGGTTACTAGGGACTATTCTCCAGCAACTGTTATTCGTCAAAGAATACGGAGTAATATATGGCATCTATTTTGTTGTTACAGGCTTGCTTATAAGACAACTCTAAATTTATCTTACAATTCTTTCCCTGAATGAACTGCCATGCTCCTACCCCACTCGAACCGCTGTTCCACGTTGAGCAGACGAAGACCATCCTTTGAGACTTGAGGGAACTACTCTCCAGCGTGGTCCCAAAGGTGGTTCAGTTTGAGAATTTGCTTCAGAATCTTAACTTTTTTTTTTGTTAGTTTTTTGAGACAGGGTCTACTTTGTAGTTTAGGCTGGTCCTGAACTCAGCCTGGAACTCAGCAATCCTGCCTCTGCCTCCTGAATGCTGAGATTACAAGTGTGAGCAACCACGCCTGGTATTTTGGTATGTGGTACTGATTGCTGGTGGGCAAGAGTCACCATGTCTGGCATTGTTGTACATGGTTACCGAGGATCGAACCCAGGACCTTGTGCTTGCAAGGCAGGCACTGGAACCACTGAGCTAAATCCCCAGCCCAAAAATCAAATAACTTTTGAGTAAAACATTCATGGGATAAAAACATATCCTAAAATGTATAATATCTAAAACAGATACATACTGTTATTTTTAGCCAAAGCATTTTGTATCTCTGTGTACCTTTTTATTAAAATAAGACAACAAAATGAGTAGGCAGCTTCTGAATAAATGTTCGCTAAATTTACCAGTCTATGGCTAAAGTTACAGTGGAGGGACATATATATATAAGTTGAAGAATACTTTCAACCTTTCTGTCTTAATACTGTATTTTGGCTTTAAAGATCGTTTTCATTATATAGTATCTGTATCAGCATTCTATAATATAAGAACAATCTTTACAATATAGGTGATACTTCACTATACCTACTATGCAGTATGCGAATTAAAAACATTGTCAACTTGAAACTGCAGTGGGCCATTAAAATATTCAATAAAAGCTAGGAAGATGTTTCTTAGTAAGGGGTATCCTTTTAATATGCACTGGAGTTAGTGGGTCTCCTTGAAATGAACACAACACGATGGACAACGTGAAACAGAGGCAGTGATGCCCTTATTCTGAATTCCAAAGGCCGCCGGTGTGTTGCACCATGTTACATTGGTACTGCGGGAATGTGTGCCTGGCAGCATGGGTCGCAGGCACTAGAATCCATTGCTGGTCATGTGGCCACCATAATCTAGAACAACAGGTGAGAGCCTTGAGCTGACCTGGGCAGAACCCTAACATCAACCAAGAACAGAGAGTGCACAGTTCATGGGAAACTCCGCCTTTCATTTTATTTCAGGATGTTAGTGAGTGATCACTGGTGTTTCAAGTGTGCATCACATAACAGTGCAGAACTGTTTGGAAAGCGGAGTTAAATAAGTAACACACTGGCGATGAATGCCAGGGTCCTCGAATATCAGGTCATAAATATAACCAATATGATGAGCAAGCACACCTCATATTAACGATTTTGTTTCTATGATTAAAAAAAATATTAAACTGCATTGCAACATTCTATCATATCATACACCAGATACATGCAGTGGAAAAGTACGGGGTATACACAGTACGAGGTCGTGGTTCAAGCTGAAGGTGAAAGGGAAAGTTGGGCGGGAGGTTTTTACATGTGTACATTTCGTGGGTTTGTCCACTGGGTCAATTCATTATGTGGCTGCGAGTATGTCTCCACCAGCTTGCATAATACCCCACACTATCTTTTCCTCACAAAGATCTACTTCTGCATAGAGTAGAAAAAGATGGTGGTAAAAAAACTTCAAATTCTTTCTTTGAGTTCCGGCTCTTGTGTCCAAACTCTGTTGCAGACACCTGAAAATATTAAGAACAATTTAAAAATCTGCACGGTTATAAATGTAGAAATATATACAATTTAAAGTCTAAAATTAGTGGATACCTCTTTTTTTGCTTCATACTTTTTTTGTCCCCACGGCCTTTACCCTGAATTACAGAGCCAACCCTTTTTCTTTTTTCTCTTGAGGCAGTGTCTCACCAAGTCACTAAGCTGCCCTGGCTGAGCATGACCTGGGACCCTCCTACCCTGACTGCCCAGAGTGCTGGGAGTAGAAGTAAAAACTAAATGGAGACACTTGCCAATTTTAGAAGTGAGCCTTCTATTTTGGCAAAAGGTACATTAATAGAGACCTCAATTAAGCCAAGGATGTCTCTTTCTGGCCTAATGGGAGAAAGGTTTCTGTCTTAGCCACTTCTGCCAAGAGCCATCTGGAAAAGAAGCAAGGCGTTTCTGTGGAGTGTCAGTCCTGTCACTCACACGCCTGTCCCCTCCCCGTTCCCTGCCACAGCCCCTTGGCCCTTGCTCTGCTCTGTGCTCAAGTAGCTGGTCTGGTCTGAGAGACACTCACTTGCTCCTAGCACCCGCAGTCCTGTGCACTCGGGGCCTGTGTGCGCCTCGGGGACCGGAGCTGTCTCAGGGCGGCGTCTCCGTACTGGATGCCAGAGCCCATCCTTTCCGGGTCCAGTTCACCTGAGGGCCAAGAGAGACTTCTTCTGAAGAATGATTATGCTTCTATGATACCCAAATACATGAAGTGAAGAAAGTAAAGAACACAAAAACATTTTTTTCTTGCCAAAAACATGAAAAGAGCCGAATGTGGTGGGGCACACCTATAATGCCAGCACTGAGGAGAATGAAGCAGAAGGACTGCCATAAATTTGAGGCCAGTCTGAGCTATACAGTGAGTTCAAAGCCAGCCTAGAACACATAGCATGACCCTATCTCAAACAAAGCAACCATAAAAATGTTGGGGTATCCTTCTAAGACTGACCCCTCGCTGTCCCTAGATTTTTTTTTTTTTTTTTTTTTTAGGTTTTTGGAGACAGGGTCTCGCTTTGGTGGTTCAGGCTGGCCCTGAGCTCAGCCTCAAACTCACATCACAATCCTCCTGCCTCTGCCTCCCGAGTGCTGGGATCACAGGCGTGAACCACCACGCCCGGCACTGTGGTATGTGGTACTGGTTGCTGCTGGGTGTGGGTCTCCACACCCAGTATTGTTATGTGGTTACCGGGGAATCGAACCCGGGTCCTTGCGCTTGCAAGACAGGCGCTGGAACCACTGAGCTAACTCCCGGCCCTCGCTGTCCCTAGCTTTGTTCCTTGTCCTTTCTTTGCCTACTGTTTTATCATGCTCCTCTCTCTTGTCCTCTCCCAGCATTTAAACAGGTAGAAGTTCCCTCCAGCTCCAGCTCCCCCAGATCACTGTCCTAGGTCCCTTCCATTGGAGAGGACGCCCTGCCCCTCTACCTGCCGTCCTCACCAGTGTCTGGGGCTCCCTATCAGACTGGGCTTGATGGAGGTGACCACTGACTTCCCGTGCGCACCATATGCAGGTCTCAGCATGGTCCTCAGCTCTGAGGCCTCCCGGACAGTGTGTCCTGGGTTCTCTTTCTGACTGTCTGGCCCTCCTTGGCTGTGGCAGGCAGGTCACTCTTGCCCCACTCACCTTCCTCTCCAGGCTCTGTCTCCACCCCTGCTCCCTCCCTGATGACCACACTTCTTACTGTCTGCTATCTCTGGCACAATGGCCTCCATGTAAACACAGCCAGCGTTGTAATTCCCATCTCGAGCCATCTCCACTCCTGAAGAGTCTGTGCCTCTCCTTTCCCTGCTAGGTGACCGATGTGACAGCCCTGAGCATCTTCCTCACCCTCCCTGTCCGAAAGCTGCCCTGTCCACTACTTAGTCCATCTGAACTGCTGCCCACATGTCCAGGGTTCACCAACATGGCATCATCCGTCAGCATCCTCACAAAGCCTCAGTTCCTCCCCCTGTACTTGGAATTCCTGCCCTCCTGCATGGATGCCAGAGCCTTCTGCACAGCTCACTGGGTTATATAGCCTGCTCTCATCCTCACCAGCTCCCCCTGCAGAATTCTCTGTCCCTGGTGGATGTCGGACATATGGATGGAGTACTCAGAGGGCCATGCCGCATGTGACCGAGGACTAGGACTTCTAGAGGGTCCCAGGGCACCAGGGTACACACAGTTCAGGTCTTCTGTGAGGAATGAGAGCTGCTTCTGCTTCCTCAGTTTCTCCACTGTTGTCCTCCATTATCTGCCCAGCTGCTTCCTCCAGACATGCAGCTACCTCCTTCAGGAAGCCCTGTCCCACAAGCTATGTCCTTGGGCTGGGAGCCCCTCATCCACATTCCCTGGCAACCTGTACGCCTCCTGATCACCCCACTGGCCCTGAGAAGGACAATTATTTGTATTCATCTTCTAGGCAAGACGGTTTCCCAAGGGCAAGGGCTATGGTTTACTCAGCCCGACAAAGGACAGGTACTTAGATATTTGACTATATTAGTTAAATGGTGAATGCTCCCATATAATTCTGGTGAAAGGTACCTAAGATCAACTTTAGAAATTACAACTACATAGTCCTTAACTGCTTTCATTAGGATTATTTTAAATTATTTTTATTGTAGCAGTAAATATAATAATGCACACTGCAACTGGGGCAGCTCAGTTAGCTCAGAAAGAAGTTATTTCCAACTGCACTGAGTGGCTTCTGACACTGTGCTGTGCTTACAACTTCCTTCGTCCAACCCCACATGGATCTTCCAGTCCTGCAGCACAGCATGATGCAGACAGATACGGCCCAAGGCTTAGTCTTCCTCCATCTGTGATGGGCCCAAGGAGACTCGCCTGGAAGAGCGCCCCTCACAGTGAGACCCTGCTCTCCACAGCTGGGCCCACTTGCTGTGGGAGCTGCAGAACTGCCCAGGCAAAGGGGCTCGGATCTCAGCTATGGGACTTTCAAGCCTATGAGTGGGGAGTTAGGTTGCTCAGTGAAGAGAGGACGGGCCTGCTATGCCTCAATTTATTACAGGGTGACACACACAGAAGAGTGTCTGCTGAAGGAAGAGACTTACCTGATTCAATTTTGTTAAGTATTTTTCTTGCACACTGCACAAAGGCCTCTTCTACGTTCTCCCCTGTTAGTGCACTTGTCTCCAAGAACATCAGCTCTAAAAGTGACATCACACAAGACATAGGCCACATTTAGACGATGATCTTAAGAACCAACTACTAATAGGCTGCTTAGAATTCCCTTACAGTGACAGAGAAAATGTAACTTATGGCTTATGGCCATCTGTTTCTATAGCTATCTCTAAACCAAAACAGTCACCTGTGCTGGCCCCGGTCTGTGGGCAGAGGCTCCGCCCTGCAGCAGTCATCAGGGAGCAGGCAGCCTTCAGAGGAACAGCGGTAACTTTCTCCACACACACAGCCCACAGTGGCTGTTACCACACATAGCCCACAGTGGTTATGCTTCCTAGGAGATCGAGAGGTCTTACTTGTGCTCATGCTCCTTTAGCCCAGGGCAGCTGCTGATCCAGGGTAGGGCAGTTCCTGCTCGTACAGGAAACACCACTCTCTGGCCCCTGGTCCTCACTGGTGAAGGTCACTCCTACTGACTTGGCTCCTGTGTTATCACCCTTAATCAGCTCTTTAGGGACTTGGACTAATCTGCTCACTTCCTTCCTGTTTACCCTCAGCAGAAAACCCATCAGGCTGTAAGAGCAGAAACCCATCAGGCTGTAAGAGCAGGTCTTAAGAGTCCAATTAAATACTGACACTAGGATATTCTAGTTCTTTAGGTTATTTAAAATGTCTGCATCTTCATCATCCTGTAATCCTTAAGCAACCATTAAGTTTATGTGGCAGCCTTGTATATTCTGTATAGGAATTCACAGACGTTTCAGTTACCTTTGAATGTGAGTAAAATAAACCAAGTGTTTCTTCAAATGCTTTCTTTTCTACTTAGAATGACGATGACATTAATATCATTTCAAAATACATTTGACAGTAGGCTAAGTTTGATCCCCAGTACTGCAAAAAACAAAAACAAAACAATGCCAAAGGTCTCACCTAAAAGCTAATACTCAGAGACCCTTGACAAGAAAGCCATTATAGAATGCAAATACATTTGCTTTCATCTGTATAACTTGTAGGCAGAATGTGATATACTGAAAGTAGGCTAGAGATGCCTGAATTTATAGGGGAAATTCCACATCAAAATCTCAAAATATCTTAAACCCAAATAAATGCCATGTGCCTAGATCTGCCCTTGGAGAAGGTGGGAGGGAGAAGGTCACTTGCCGTTCTCTTGCGCGAACCTGGAGGCTTCGAGGAAGGTGACTTCCCGGTCAGCGTCCAGGTCCTTCTTGTTCCCACAGAGGATGATGACGATGCTCTGGCTGGCCAGCATTCTGGCATCTGTTAACCAATTAGTAAGCGCATTGTAGGTTTCTCGGCTGCGTAACATAAGATTGTGAAAATAATACATGTATTTTATAAAACTAGCAACTCTTTCCAGTCACTCTCACTACTTACAAGCCCTTTCAACAATTCAGGTCAGGACAACAACACCTTGGAGGTAACTCCAGCACCCTCAGTGCCCCTAAACACTAGAAAAAGGAGCTCTCTCCCCTCACCCACAGGCATCTACTGCTGAGTGAGGGAGGTCAGCGCTGGACCTGCGAGGCCACTTGGTGAATTCCTGACCTGCTGGCGCTTTGCCTCACAAACATTCACTATGTTGACTCTTCTGAAGAACTCGGTAACAATGAGTTCTGTCATTTTTCACCATGAGGAGCCCAAGGCCACAGTACAGCCACTAGACAAAGCAGGACCTGTCTAGGTCTGTCCAGGCCAGGACCAAGTTTCTGCCCTCCCACCCTGATGAACAGGCACCTGACAGGCAGATAGCCTCACCCCTTGGCAGGACAGGCCTTGTACTGCCGCCTGGGCCACGTCAGAGAGGGCTGCACTGGGAGCTGCTGCCCCCTCTTGGATGGCCAAGAGGGATAGGCCCTGTGAGGTCCTCCCCTGGATGGCTCCTACCCAGGAGCAGCCTCACTACTGCCAGGGACTGCATGTCTCTAGATGGCACCTGGGTCAATGCTGTCCTTCAAGGACAGGATGCTCTATACCTTATACTGTCAGATGCCAAAGTTACCAGCCTTGTGTTGGACTGAGCACCTGAAATGTGGTTGTCACTGAGGAAGTGAATTTTCAATCTCAGTTTCAATTAAATTGCTACAGGTGGCCAATTACTACCATGTGTTTTATATGAAAACTAATTTAAACCTGTAACTCATGAGCACTGTATGGTTATTACCCTGGTCTTACTCACAAAAAACCTCAGGCCTTCTCTGCAAGATACTGCCTGTGGAGCTGCATGGCCATGGCCAGAGCTGGGATCTGAATCCGGGCAGTCTAAGCCCAGAAGCTGGGCGCTTTGCCCCTTGTAATTCACTCTGAATGTCTTAGCACATGTAAAGCTTTGTGGGCCTTAAGGAACATGTCTAGAAATGCAGTGAAGCAGGAATGGTCTATTTACCCAGTGCCTCACAAACACATTTCTCTGTCTGGTAGAATAGTGGTGGGGACCAGATCAAAGCCTTCTGACACACACAAGGGGGGAAGCTGAAGGTCTTCCTGGATGCTACCTTGCTACCCACCCATGGACACAGACACATACAAGGGACCTCGGCAAAACTGGCCTCCAGGACACAGAGCACTGAGAGCCTCTGTTATGGGAGTTGGCATTACCTGGTAATGTCATAGACAAGGAGGGCCCCGGCTGCCCCTCTGTAGTAGCTTCTTGTCACAGACCTGAAAGAATTACACGGTTTCACTTTCAAACAGTAAAGACTCCTTACTACCAAATATAACCTTCCCACGGAAACCACAGACTTCCTCTGTAAGCTATACTGTAGAGCAGACCCTGACTCAAAAGAGAGGGCTCTGATCTCTGTACTTATGTGTGAGGGATTATTCTGCTGGAAATTGTGTCAGAAAAATGGGGAGTGGAGGTCAGGTCAGGACAAGCAGGATGTCCCCTAAAGTGGGGTAGCTGAGTGGGTTGCCTGTGAAAAGGCAAAAAGGCTAAGGTATGTGGAGGTGGTGGGACACGCCCCAGAGGAGCATGGCTGCCCGGCAGGCCCTCACTGCCCCGTGGGCACCACCATGCTGTACCCTAGAACGCTCCTCCACCTCCTTCTGGGCCTGCCTTCCTTCCTGCCCAGCTCTACTCGCCTCCAAAAAAGGCCCAACCTCTTGGCCATCCTTGCAGAAACTTAAGGTTTGTTTTTAGTGAAGTGCCTCCACCTGGCATTACCGACATTTCAGATTTTCCCCAGTACCAAAATAAAATTTCCTTTGATGCTTCTCATTCACATTGAGCTATATTATACTTTTTCTTTTTGTTTTTCCAGGATATCTCTAAGGTCGATGCTCTTGTCTCAGGCTCCCTACTGCTGGGATTACAGGAGGGTACCACCATGCCCGAATTCCGTTACATAATAATTTCTTTTATAATGCTTTGTTTTCACACATGATTTCTTAAAAGTGTAAGTATATGAAAATACTTTTTGGAGATATTTAACCAATATAATACCTGTATATAGTTTTTGGTGGTGGTTTTGTTTCTGTGATTGAGGCAGCGTCTTTCTAAGTTGTCCAGGCTGACCTTCAACTTTCGGCTCTCTCACGTCAGCCTGGGGTTACAGGTGTGCCCCACCATGCCTGGCTCTCACACATATACATAGTTTGAAGGCAAAATGTTCGTAAGGGTGTTGCAATGACACGGCCATCTCCTGCCTCCTCCCCCGGAGCTCTGAGCCCCCAGAGAAGCTCTCTCCTTTACAGATTTGGTTTTTCTTTTATCAACCAATTAAATCAGGAAAGGATGCATGCTGAGCACATGTGTGCACTCTTCTGGGTATAGGAGAGAGACACACGTGACTACACTGGGAAGCCTTACAATCTTTTCTGGCATTTGCTCCTACAGTTCTGTAAAATGCCCTGAAACTCTGAACTGAGTCTTGGTGCTGACGCTGTCCCGCTTTGGCAGAGTCTGAGTCACCCGACGTCCACCAGGGGCACATGCTGCAAGCTAGCCTGGCCTTCCCTTGCGGTTACTCTGACCCTGGACCTGCAGCCTCGTCCCTCCTTCTGGGAGGTACCTCATCCTGGCGGGGGAGGTGCTCTGAGCTAAAGCAGACGCTGTGAGAAGACTGTATCCTCCTGTCCCTGCACGTCTGAAGGCACTGTGCCTTTATGTTCACACTTGACTTACAGTTGGGCTATGTGTAGAATTTTGAGTCTGAAGCTATCTTTCATGTTAAAATTCCTGAGTTTTCAGGATTTTAGTTCCCTGTGCTGCTGTTGATGGCCGAATGCAGTTCTAATTTCCAATATAACATGTGACTGACTCTTCACCTCTAGAAGCTTTTCTGGTCTGCACGTCATCCTGGTTTTCATGGCACTCTCTGTCCTGAATCTTTTTAGAACGCTGATCTCTCGTCTTGCTTTTGGAGTTGGAGGAGGCAAACCATGGAGTCAGTGTCCAGCAGCCATCATCCTGAGCATAGCCGTGACTGCACTGTCCCCAGAGGGTGGAGGAGAGAATGTTCTATGGGACCTATGCCCTTCATGAGAACATGCTTCAGTCAGTGTGAATCCAAAAGAACAAGCATCACGTGAGGTTTAAGGGAGATACAGAGAAACAAGCTTGCACCATTACTCTGCCTCCATTTTAGTCTGGAAGCATACCACAGATGCACAGTGCCATGTCCTCCTGACAGTGAGCTGCTCCCTAAGTCCAAGGCCTCACTCAGGCTCTACAGCGATCTTAGGATCAGAGCTACATCCAGCTAAGGCGAGGTTTGGCTGTCTTTATCAATACGTACTTCCAGAGCGGAATTTCTTAAGTCAGTGCAGGGGGAAGGGTGGGGAATAAGTCTTTACACTGTGAAAAATACAATTACTTCTTTCAAATATTTCTATTAAATTAGAGGAAAAGCTACCTGAATCGTTCTTGTCCTGCTGTGTCCCATATCTGTAACTTTACATATTTGCCACCAACATTTATTATCTTGGAACCAAATTCCACTCCTATTGTATGATTTGAATCATCTTTGACTAAAAAAGAAAAAACAAGAACAAGTTTTTTAATTTTAGGACATTAGCATAACAGGTTTATATATTTAAATAGATAATGTTAGAATTAAGGGCTATGTCTTTTGAAAATGCAGTTTATCCTGGGCTAAGGATTTAGCTCAGTGGTTCCAGTATCTGCCTGGCAAGCTCCAGGTCCCGAGTTTGATCCCCAGTAACCACATACCACAATGCTGGGCATGGTGGCTTACACCTGTAATCCTAGTAGTTGGGAGGCAGAGGTAGGAGGATGGCTGTGAGTTCGAGGCTGGCCTGGGCTACTTAGTGAGTTCAGCCTGAACTACAAAGTGAGATCTTGTCTCAAAAAAATGCAGTTTATCTTAGCTATTCCTGCCAATTACTGAGGATCTTTGTAGTAGGCTTTGATATTTTTGTCTAGTGTATCATGCAGGCCTGAGAAAATAAAAACTAAAGGACAGAATGAAGAGAGCCAGGGGTTGGGATGACCAATGTCAGTAGAACAGACAGACTGGTTAGTCTATGCCACTGGTTTTTATTAGTGATCAGCAGGGATAAAAGCAAGCTATGCATAAAGGTGACAGTACATGCGTAGATGCAGTGTGTGGTTTTGTTATGGAAATTAATGTAAGTAAGGCTTATAAAAGACAAGACAAATTAGGAACAGAATAAACAAAGTATATGGTTGCATTTAGAACATTTTTTTTAGTGAGAAGGTTTTAGTTATGAGAAGAGAATTTAGGTGCGAGTGGAGCTCCATGGAAGAATGCTTGTCTAGCAACTGTGAAGCTCTAGGTTCGGTCCTTAGTACCAGAAAGTTAGAAAACAAAAAAGCAAAAAGCAATAAAATACCAAAAAGAAAAAAAAAAAAAAAGAGAGAGAATTTAGGTCTGAGTTATTCTGACCTCGGTATGTAGGCTTTGGCCAGACTCACTTTTATAAACAAGCCCATTGTGGGGCTCCTTATAGCCTGCACTGTTTCTAGCCTGCTTTGGGACATAATATGGTGGTCTCTCACAATTTTAAGTAAAATATATGCAGGCCCTATTATCAAAGACAATAAAACTTTGTTTCAAGTCCCTAATCATGGTACATTTGAAGGAAGCGGCCACCTTGAACCAAAGATATCCAGATATCCACTGTTGAGAGCTCACACCGCGATGGCTAATATCCACACACCATTGTGCAGGACACAGCGTCTGGCAACAGGCCAGGGACTTGGTCAACAGGAAGTGGTGACCGTTCCAACTACTCTGGAGGACAGATGCTCCACAGCAGCAGTCCTCAATCTTTTTGGCATCAGGGACTGATTCGTGGAAGACAGTTTTTCTCCAGATGGGGGCTGGTTGTGGTGGTTTTGAATGATTCAAAGGAGTGAGCAATGTGCAGCTCCCAGTAGTGCTTGTGCTCTTATGAGAATCTAATGCCTGCTGACAGGAGCTGGAGCTCAGCAGCACTTTGAGCCATGAGGAAGCTTCACTTAATCCCTGTGCTCACCTCCAGCTATGTGGCCCAGTTCCAACAGGACTGAGGCCTTTGCTCTAAGGACAGGTGTGCAGACCAGGGTAAGAAGTGGGCTAGAGGGAAGCTGCCAAGCAGACCATGAGTGATGGCCTCAGCAGTAACTGAGGGCCAGGAACACCCTGGCCGTGACTCAGCCACAGAAATAAAGTGACATGCCCCTTGTCACTCCTGGGAACAGTTGGGGTCTCTGGGCAATCCTGAAAGGAGCGAAAGGTTATCAGGGCCTGCTTGGTGGCTGTAGGGCATTATTTTTTGAGCTTGAGCAATGTGAAGATTTGGCAGCCTGTAAAGAAAGTTAGACAGCCCATCCAGGAAGGACTGGTTCTATAGTCTACACTGAGCCCAGCTATTTAGCAATGGACCTAACTGACTCTCTACTGAGGGAAATAGAGGCAGAAGAATAAATACAAGAATTTTATTTTTGCCATTCCCTTTACTGAGGTGCCGCAACATTCCTGCTTCAGGTATGCTCCATTAGGCTAAGTTAATTCCTATTGGGAGGTCACTTTCCAGTTCCTCCAGGGATCACAACCTTGTATATTTAAGGCCTTTTAAGCTCACAGTCCCCTGGGGTCTGATACAGTTTGGAGTAAAGACCCAGCCTCATTTCTGCAGGGAGCCCTCATCAGTGGCAGCCGGGGACCTGAGACCGGAGCCCTGGGGACCAGTTGTCCTTTTCACACCTTAGCTTCCCAGCAGCAAACCAGGATGGAGGACGACAGTGGCCACAGGCCATGTGTCATCTGAAGTGCACCCCAGGGCTTGTCTGGTTGCTCCATCAGGAATTAAGGCTCCTGCCTGGGCTCCCCCCTGCAGGCTACCACCATTATATTATCACATAGCACCAGGAAGACAACTACATACTGAACCATTATTAAACAGAAATGCTACCTCTAAAAAGTCAATCACATAACTAAAAATTAAAGAATATAAAAATTCTAAGTTATTTAAGCTATGACTTTTTCCCTAGGGAGAAAAATGAGTTTTACTATAAGCAAATTTGGGCTTGAGCTCATTCTCACTGGACACGTGTGAATGAATCGCTGCTGGGCCGCACTTACATTTTTTCTCAATAAACTGATGAAGTAAGCAAGACTTGCCAGTTCCTGCGTTTCCGATAACCAAGAATTTAAACAAGAAATCTGAAAGACAAAGAGACTGTGAAAAGTAACTTTAAAATAGGTGCTACAATTTATTCTTCACAAAGTCACAAGAGGCTATAATTATAAAATCGAATGAAATCTTTTCAATAATTTAAGAAAAACAACTGAATATTTTGTGAAAACTAAATGTTTTGTGAAAACATGTTGATTTATCTTTTCACATTTGTATAATTTTGATATTTAACTCACATGCTAAGTCAGTGATTTTCCAAACTCTACTCTCTGATAGCTGTTTGTGAAGTTGAAAGGTTGAAAACCACTCTTGTCATGAATAAAATTGGTCCCTGGTAGCCATAATTTAAAGAAATATGCACACTCAGTTGTAAGCAAAATTAACCCAGAAATTTCAAGTGTATAAAGCTTAACTTTGAAAGCCTGCTTTCTTTTTTGAGGTACTGGGGATTGAACTCATGCCTGTCACACAGAGCTACAATCCCACTCCTTTTAAACTTTTGAGACAGGATCTCCCTAGGTCACTAAATTGCTAAGGCTGGGCTTGAACTTCTAGAGTCCTGGCATTACAGGTATACCAGGCTTAACAAGAAGCCCACTTCTTTCTTCTCTTCAAGATGAGTGTGAGCTGAGAATGGTGGCAAGTGTCCAGAACCCCAGCTCTCAAGAGGCTGAAGCAGGATGATCACCAGGAGTACAGGGCATTCTGGATTATATGGTGAAATCCTGTTTTATAATGCCAAAGCAACAATAAAAGAAAACCAAAACAAAAATAACCCCCCTCCCCCAAACAACCCCAGGCATGAGTCTGTGTGCCCTCATGGGTTTGTGTGGCTGCCTCTATTCCCTCCTCTCTAGCTCATGGGGAGGATGGCTCAAGCCAAGTTCAGGTTGGCACATTGAGTGTGTGATTTATCTGACTCCATAAGGAAAGGGTTTTTCATTTCTTCTTAGTCTGTAGTTATACATTTATTTTGGGACACCAATTCCACAAAACAGGAATCTGGATTTCCAAACAAGAACTAATTAATTATGAAGCACATTCATGGGTGCCTCACTGCCGATTTGTTTTTTATTTGTTTGTTTGTTTTTAGTTTTTTTGAGACAGGGTCTCGCTTTATAGTTTAGTCTGGTCCTGAACTCAGCCTCGACCTAAGCAATTCTCCTGCCTATGCCTCCTGAGTGCTGGGATTACAGGCATGTAAGTGGGCTTGAGTCACCAGCCCCAGCACTGTTGTAGGTGGTTACAGGGGATCAAACCCTAGCTCCTGCACTTGCAAGGCAGGCGGTGGAATCACTGCGCTACATCCTTGGCCCAGACTTGGTTTTCTTTAGCTGAGAACTCTAGTCCTGGAGGCAGCACACAGCTCCCTCTCCCTTGCCTGCCTTGGTGCCAGCCCTGACCTGTGTGCCTGGTCCCTGCTGCCTGGTCTTCTGTGGCCACAAAGGGCCCACTCTGTATCCTGGCTTTCTCATATGCATATTTGGTCGCATCATCTCCACTCCTTTTCCAAAGCAGACCAGGTACTTCCCGCCCTGGCTGCCTTTTCCCCCAGGGATGCTGAGCAAGCCACTACTGTTCATCTAGTCCTGTTACCTGCTACTTACAACGACTCCACCCCAGAGGCTTCAGTCTTTGTGACCTCACAGGCCACCCAAATGGCTATAGGTAATCAGATTTGCAGAATAGTGCTGTAAGGTTAGCAATCATAAGATACTGAGCCATAAATATGCACACACCAAACAGAGCCAGGAAGATAGGTCAAGCAAAACCTGGAAAGTCAAATGGACAGATCCAGTTATTGCGCAAGACTTCCAGAGTGGCCAGAGCAGATACTTTGCTCTATAAATGATGCCTGGAATAGTTCCTGAGTTTTCAAGAAAATGATGTCACCTTCAGTGATGAAGACAGCCCTGCCTTCTCAGGGGATACTGATGAGATGGTCTGTCTTCCTAGGGGACATCAGTGATGAGGCAGCTTTGCCTTCTCAGATTCTCCCTCAAGCAGCACTCTTGCTTTAAGATTCCCATAGGTTAGAGGGAAGTCACTTCCCACATCTACTTCTTGGACAAACAGTCAGTGCTGAGACAGCATTACAGTGTGGGTGGAATGGAGTCACGTGGGGAACGATTTCTTGTTTCTTGGGACTAGGACAGTGATAGCAAACCTTTAAGAGTTTTCAGTGATACAAACAGTCTGCAGCCGTGTGTGCGCCACAGGCTCACCACCACTGCCCTAGAGTTTGTGAGACCAAGACTGATAAAATGAAGGAGATTCTTAAGGTGGAATCAATGTTGAGATAAAATGGTGAATTGTAGATTCAGAGATTAGGCTGACAATACCTGCGAACTGGCACAGCAGGGATTTTTGGCATAAGTTATTTAGGGGCTAAAAAGAAAAGCACCAAAAGGGAAGCGAAATAGTCAAGGCCACTAGGGATGGACGAGGTCCTAATTACAGTCCACTGCTGCATGAAGTCAAACACTGTAGACAAAAATACCAACAGTTTCTTGGAAAGCTCTTACAAAGAGCATGTCTGTGATGGGAAGAGGAGATGAGGAGTTAGAGGAGACTAAGAATGGAAGTCCCACAGCACCAGGAGGGAATGGGAGAGTGGGAGGAGTCAGTGGTCTGTAAGGTGAGTGCCAGGACCTGGGCACAAGCTAGGAGACTCGCTTCTTCTGAGACAACAGGGATAGATGAATGCATTGGAGTGAGAGTAGCCTCTTTCCTGGGCATCCTCTTCTCTACCTCCTGAGGGTGGTAAGAAGACTCGTGAAGGTTCTAGAGCAGGAAGAGAAAGGGCAGATTAATGCTGCCTAGACACAGTTGCGGGCAGAGCCTGCGCACTGAATGAGAAGGGACAGAGGGAGCCCGGGAGCCTAGGAAGCAGTGAAAGAAGAGAAGGTGATGAGAGGCCAGGTGCCAACCACCCTCGGCGTGAATGCTTGGGCACCACTGGGGCTGGGGACAGAGCAAGATGCCCAGCAGAGGAACTTGCTAAGGGAGGACTATCCCAAGGCTACAGATAGCAGCAACAAAAAGGAGTGGGAACAGGACAAAGAGGACACATTCTTCAGGGGACATGAGTCATGATGCCACAGAGAGGCTGGATCAGGAGACGCAGGAGGCCTGGGCACAGAGAAAGTGGTCTGTGGAGCACAGGGGACAGGAGGCAGAAGGAGGTGCAGGCAGTGCTCTGCAGAGGCAGCCAGGGCAGCTGCTGTGTGCCTGGGCCTGAACCCAGCACTGGGTAGCAGAGCTCAGATCTTGGATTGCCCAGCGCAGCTTGGGGCCGTGGCTCTCTGAAGTTCGCTGGATCACCTGTTCCGGGGCTGGTGCGGGAAGCATCTCAGCAGTGAGCTTAGCCAGCTATCCAGTATCAAAATCACCACTTACTTGCATTCTACTTGATGCAAGAATATCTACAAATAAAATTACTCTTCCAAGTGGAAAAGTGCCTAGAAAGGGATCCAGTTGCCAGCAGACAGATAAGACAGATAAAGAGCCCTAATAGGAACAGCTGCCCTCAGCTAGGAAACATGTTTTGGCTGCAGTTTGGGCTGTAGGTTTGATTTAGATTTACAAAAGGATAAAGCCTGCCAACTATTCTACTTAGAAATAGGGTAAGTAGTTTATCAAGATATTCTGAAGAATACTCTTAACTAGTCGCAGTAAAAAAAAAAAAAAGAAAGAAGAGGAAAGAGAGGGAAGAAGGTAGAGAGAGACAGACAGATATGGAGACAGAGACGGGGAGGAGGGAAAGAGCAAGAGAATTTAACTGTGCACCTGGCACAGGCTTCCTCCTGCATCCTCATGGAAGATAGGTAGGTGAGCAGGTGTGACAGGACAGGACGGGACAGTCCTGCTAGCTCACTCTTTCCTCAGAAGCTGGGTATGACGCTGGTACCAACACATCTAGAGCCTCAGGGCACCTTGTGATGCTGCTACAATGACAAACAGGTTCCAACATGAATTCTGCTGGAAACTTTCAGACCACATACAGAAAACCTCTGGGTCATCTCTACCAGCAGGTGGGATCTAGTTCACTGCACAGCAGTTGTGGGGCCCAGGCATGGATGCAGGACAGGCAACCCAGCTCTACCCTGGTTTACACCTCAGCTAGGGTGCTCAGCCATCTTCAGCAAGGGAGATTTCCTGGTTTAGGGCGGAGACAGGACTGTAAGGAAATGTGAGAAGACCATCAGCCTGATCATGTTCAAGGTGTGGACCAGGATGCCAAGGCCACATGGCACTAGAGACAGCCCTCCCTGTGGGAAAGCATGGCCGGTGAAGACAACTGCAGTGCAAAGAGCACATGCCAGAGAAAGGGGTGGGCGTTAACTCACGTGGCTTTCCTAAGTGTGAGCATCTGGAGGAACTTGTTTGTATAATGGTACACTGTAATAGCCATTTTACCTGCAAAGGTTTACTAGTGTCTGGACTACACAGCCTCTATGGATTTAAAAAGATAATCTAGAATATGAGCCTCATAACTCCTAGGTTAGATGCATATTTAAGATGAAATTGCTCAAGGTACCTATATATGAAAAGGGTAAGGAAACAAATTTTATATATATGGGGGGGTGGTAGGGTGGGTGGGGCTATGGGAAAAAATGAGAATTAAGTTGTGTCTTATACTGGTACAAATCCCCATTATGGAGTGCAATCATGATGTGTATATTTAATGTACCAATAAAGATAATTTAAAAAAAAAAAAAAAGAAAAGGGAAAAGGTCCTGATCACCAAAGTGCCCCCTTCTTTTTCCCAAGTATTATTATAGTCAAACTGGCTCTAAAGAGGGATGTTACTCTTCCAAATGCCAAAGATTTTTAGCAGGTTCACAAAGACAAAAAGAACTAAAATCAAATGCAAGTATATATTGTTTGCAAAATCCCAAAAAGACAAGATCCTGCCACACCTGGGAAATGGCTCAGCTGCTCATGTGGGAGCAGGTGGATGTGATGGAGCATGGGGAGGGCTCACACTGGTCTGTCGTAGGTGGTCACAGTATAGGACACACAAGCAGGTGATTGTACAGGTGCTGTGGGTTCTTTCTCTCACACCCCTCCCACTATAACCTGGGGGAATAGGACTCAAAGATCTAGCATAAGTATGACTTGCCTGTCCTCAGCAGAGACTGGACTAGAAATTCAGGCTCAAGACAAGCAGTGCAAGGGCAATACACCTGCCCTGTCCCAGCCAGGTAGGGGCAGGATTTTCACCTCAGGAATACAGGAGAGGCCTTTAGTTCCTGTGTTCATAACAAGGCAACAAACTAACATAGCACATGGTAGCCATTTTACAACCATGAGCGGAGAATTTAGGACTTGGTGGTATTGCTGAGTTTCTGAATCAACCAGCCCTAAAATCTCCTCTTATTGCTACAGGTGTTTTCAGTTAGGCTTCTGCCACTTGCAATAATAAACATTGTACCCGACAAAACAACCAAGAGTTGTCCATTGCCTATTAAACAGAAAAATCTGGTAAGCATATTTTTAAGGTTTTATTTTGGGTCATATCAACTCAAAATATAATTAGAGGTCCGATAAGTAGGCTGGATTTAGACCGAAGAGAGTTCACTCAACAAAAATTTAATAACTGCTAGGGGTTGGATCTGGAATGTCTCCCAGAGGCTCTGTGTGGCAGTCCTGGCCCTGGTGCAGTGATGTTCAGAGGCAGGGGTGCAGGAAGTGAGTACACTCTGAGGGCTCATACTGCATCAGTCCACCGATGGGTTCACAATTTGAGGCACTGTGATGGAAACTTAGGAGATGGGCCTAGCTGAAGAAAGAGGGCCCCTGAAGATGTTCTTCAGGACATTTTGTCCCCCGTGATCCACACTCCCTGGTGGCCATGAGGTGAACAGCTTTTCTCTGCCATACACTCTCAGCCTCATCTTAGGTCCAGAAATAAAAGAGACAACTCACCATGGATGGAAATCTCTGGAAACCTGAGCCAAAATAAACCTTTTCTCTTTCAGGTTGGTTTTGTCAGTGAAAGGAAGCTGAGTTATACAATAACAGCAAAGCCAGGTGTCAGAATGTGTAGTGACCATGGACTTGGGCCACAGCAGAGACCTGTGTGCCTCTGAGGCTCTGCAAGTGGCCCCTCAGGACTGCGAGGATGAACTATGCCTGGCCTCCCTGGGACTCTCACTTTCATGGGTGACTAGTGTCTACTGACTATCACACTGTCTCAGGCGCAAAGTCACATTCAATACTCAGAGGTCAAGCATGTGAGCTTCAATCAGGGGCCTCTACCACATGCCTTTGAACTTTATGTGCTGGTTTTAGGTTTGAATTCTTCAAAGGGACATTTACTTTCCTTATTTTCAAGCTCTGGGTGGATGTCTATGTGACCTCTTCAGTCCAGACAAGGCAATCTAGAGAAGATGTTTAATTAGAATTAGGTCTATTTTGAACATAAGGCAAACGACTTTTACACACAGAAAATAGCAAGCTGGACATGGTGTTGCATGCTAGTAATCCTAGTACTCCGGGAGACTGAGGCAGGAGGATTGGAAATTTGAGCCCAACTTGGGAAAATCAAGGACTCAACGAGAAATTCTGTCTCAAAATGAAAAATAGTAACATGGCCTACGGATGGAGCTCAGGGTAAAGACTCTAGGTTCAATCCCTAGTACTGAAAAAAGAAAAATAAAATTGGGTGTCCTAGTTCTAATAGCCCTTTGTTTCATATTCTGTAATGGAGAGGCAAATATTTCATCTCTCAGATAGAGTCAAATCCAGCCTCGTTCAGCATTTGCTGAGGCTAGCTGTGCTCAAGACTGTTCAAACAGCCAGGATAAAAGGCAGCTCCAGCCCCAACACTAGCTTCCAGGGGTCTGACATCTCTGTCTTTTCTTTTGAGACAAGGACTTGCTATGTAATTGAGGCTGGCCTCGAAATCACAGTGGTCCTCTTGCCTCAGCCTCCCCGGTGCTGGGGTTACAGGATTGTGCCACCACGCCCGGCCATATCTCATTTGCTTTGATAATGAGCAAGAGTGGACAAAATTGCAGCACAGATCTGCAGAAACCCATGGACAGTCACAAGGCATCGTTACTCTGTGAGCACCCCATAATATGGGTCCCACCAAGCACCCAAGTCTCAGTGAGCACACGACACACACTCACATATAATACATATAATACTTCTAATTATGACAAATGAGAGAGATGCTTTGTTCTCAAGTCCCCAGTTGCTTTTCTGCATGATTAAAAATTGATATTTGAGAAGAAAACAACAAACATCCCTCTAAAATATATCCTTTCATTCATAATTTATTAGTACCATGTCCTTTCTTTCTCCTATCTAAATATTGTTTACTCTTTCTTAAGACTTCTTAAATGCCAAAAGCAAAGCACCCTAGAGGAATGGAAAGGATCAGCAGACTAAGACCCAAGGACTGTCACACCAGAACTCGCTGTTCTGAGTGGTGTGGGACTGGACCTGGCTGCAGCGTAACGCTAAGTGTAGCTCTCGAGGGATCACACCCAGCATCATGCACTTACTCGTGCCGGCCAAATTCCTGTGGACATAAACTTACTTTTGTTTGGAGTGCTTAGAGGGAGTTTCAAAGGAAGGAAATATGCAGATTTATTTTACTTATGTCTTATTTTCTAGCATGGTTCCTTCAGATTTGCCTTATTATAGCTAATCTTTATATCTATTATGTAAATAGTGTTATCTGGTATGTCATTTTAGGCTTTATTCCATACTCATAGCCATGAATGACATAAATGTTAAATATTCTTCAAAAATACAGAATGTAATCCATTGCTGATATCAGACTAGCAAAAAGAACAATGACATTTGAGGATGAGTGCTACATTTTAACATGGTTTGTCCCCCACAAAACCTGCTGGATTTTGGTCCCAATGTCATGCTACGACAATTTTGATGCTTTATGACTGGATTGATGCTATTTCTGTGGGAGTGGTTAGTTCTCAATTCTTACTGGGTGAGTTCTGGGTCTGCAGGACTGGGCGGTGAGTGCTACCCAGCATGTTAGCTCTCTCCCACATGCCCCTGTGCCCCTTACAGCACCACACTTGGGGACACTCCAGCCTCCAAGAACCCTGAGCTAAAACAAATCTTTTAAAAAAAATTATTCTAGTAGAGAAACAGAAAATGGATAAGGACAATCAAGTATCACAGGACTCAAGGAATCATAGACTTTTTGCAAACAATTTCAGTGGCAACTACTCCAGCAGAGATAGGAGTATAGGGGAAAAAAAAAATCTGTTATAGCTGACCAATCTCTGTAGGAGGGTTTAAGAGGAGAAATTCAAGAAATGACAACTTTCTTCTCACCCTAGAGAAATATTCAGAAGAATGATTACTAATACGCTTGTCTGAAATTCTATACAGTAAGAGTAATTCTAGGATTTTTTTTTCAGTGCCAAGGATTAACCTAAGGCCCCCTGCAAGTATTCTACCACCAAGTTGCAACCCAATCCAAGCATATTGAATTGTGAAAGGGTTCTAAATAATTCTATATAAAGTGGTTCAAAGTATGCGATGCTTAAAAATAAAAAAAGGGAGAAATGGTACTTAACAGAAAAGCTATTATTATTACTTTAGCTAGAAGTAAATTTACATGTGCTATCATGAAACTGCTTTTCAAGAAACTCAAAAAAATCTTTGGAAATATTTACATAAATCATCATGATTGTCTTAGAACAGTGTTAATTACTATAAGTCTGAACCTTGAAATAAATTTTACAAGTTCTCTTCTAGTCTGACTGGATGAAAAACCCCATTGTTGGGCCCAGGAGCTCACTTACCACATGAACCAGGAAGTGCAGAAGTGGCCTGAGGATGCAGGCACCACATGTGCCAAGGAACATTGAGGAAGAACTGCACTGCAACCTGCTTTCTTGATTTACGTTCCAGGAAACTGGCACCAATGCAAATTTCTTTTGCCTCTTCTAGGGTAAACAGTAACTTGAACTATATTAAGAAGGCACCTTAAAAGGCTTAGCAACCAGTTGGACACAAGAGGTGAGGGACAGGGACAATTAAAATGGGTCCTAACTTTCTCTCCAAGGCAAATGCACACACTGGAAAAAGAGAAGATGGGAGTAGGAGAGACACTATAGGGTTTGGGACGCTCTGTGTTCAGATCCCTTAAGGCGCCAAGGTGAAGTAGTTTGGGTAGGAGTTAAAAATGAGACCTTTAATGTGAGTGAATGACAGAGGTTTGGGAGGCACCCTCATGTCAGAGGTGAAGTCAGGTGTGGACTGGAATGCTTTATGGTTCAAATGGCTCTCATGGTGGTCATAGACTTTGGTTTTCCCAAACAAGCATGTTTTCAAAGTTCTCTGGCAGGAAACCGTGACAGTACAGCGTCTGGCTCCTCAAGCGTAGTCAAGTGCGGTCTCCACTCCCTCCCCCAGGATGTGTGTGATGGGGCAGGAGACTTGGGGCACGGAGGGTGTGAAGCACTGATGCAAGGTTCCCAGACTTTGGTCTGCAAAGTTTTCAGTGAATGAGAAAAAGAAAATCAAAACAAAATTTACAAGCAAAGATTTCTTCAACCTAAAAAGCTTCTCTTTCCTGATGTTGTATGTTTCCTCTGTTAATACCGTTAACATGTCTTGCCATTTGTGAAATCAGGAGATGGTAATTTAGTGGTTTTTCTGACAAGCTCTTTTATGCTTCATGGGCAGCAGGTGACTTAACTCTACTTTTCCTACCTGGCTAGTCTCAGGTTCAAGCCTGAATTTCTTCAAGAAACAATTTCTAATGAATTAGTTCCCTAGAGCTGCCATCACAATGGAGTATAAACAGGGAGGTTGGAAACAGAAGTTTGCTGTTTACAGTTCCAGAGGCTGGAAGTCTGAAATTGAGGCTGGGTCAGGCCCTGTCTGAAGGCTCCTGGGAAGGGCCCTCCCTGTCTCTTTTGACTGCTGGCGTCTGCCAGCCATTCTCAGGCTTCTTGGCTGGTAGCTGTGTTGTTCCAATCTCAGCCTCCATCACCACAACCCATTATCCCTTCATGTGTCTGTGTTTAAATTTCCTTTATCTCATAAGGACACCAGTCGCTGATCTAGGGCCTGCCCTAATCCACTGTGACCTCATCCAAGCTAATTACATCTGCAATGATCTTATTTCCAAGGGCTGTCACATTCACAAATACAGACAGGGGTTAGGACTTGAACATAATTTTTAGAGGACACAAGTTAACTTATAACATTCTACAAGGATACATATTTAAAAGAAAATACTCTGATAACTCTCAAAATTATACAGCCAATATCGAAATACTTGCTTTTTTCAAAATGATGCACAAATGAAAATTCTGAGGGTATGATAAAAATGAACATGAGACCAACAGTTTGAGTGGCGCTCTTGTTTCCTAGATCATTCTGAACTGCGTAAACTCTAATATGTTAAGATCTGTCTTACATTTTTTTTCCCTCACTGTCAAACTTCCTCAGCTATGGAAGTTTTTAAATAAAATGCCTGCTTCTCCCTGACCACATAACGTATAGTTTGGCTCCCCCTGCATGTCACTGCTTGGTATCAGGACTTTCTTGAGGAAACCTAGTGATCCCCCAAGCCTGGGCTGCTGAGATGCAGCTCCTGAGGGGCACAAGCAAGGCCAGCCCAACAGGACGTGAGAATAAGTGACCATGACCTCTGAAGACCCTCGTTCCAGATGATTTATATTCAGACCCAGGATGCCAACACGAAGACAACAGTATCTGTTTAACATTCTAACTTTATACTGTATTATAAAAGCTGAAGTACTGTTTCCAGGTGGTTAGTGGCTTCAGAGCATAAGTATGTGGAGCACGGCCAGCCTGTGGATGGTGCCACACACCAGTGAGCAGCGGACACAGCTCACCAGCAGCACATCAAAAGCCCTGGCTGGCATTCTCCATCGCATCCTGTCAGGTGACAGAGCCTCCTCTCACAGGAGAGAATGTGAGCCCAGGGCACAAAGGACCTCAAGGTTACACAAACATACCTTCATAGCCAGGAGAACATCTGCAGGAAGGAGCCCTGACTGTGTTGTTTTGGGGAACAATACTGGACAAATACAGCCAATGATAAGTGAAGGTAAGGGCTTAGGTCGTTTTGGTTGAAGTTTCACTTTACGTTGGCATCTTCAACAGCCACACCTGTTCTAAATGTGTTTGTTTGGGGTTTGTCTTTTTAAATTTTTGGTTTTTAAAATTTCCACTGCTGGAAGGAAGAACTAGATACAGATAGTAAAAATACATATTTGGAAGGTACTGTGACGTAATGCTAACAGCCACAGCCTTCTGACCCAAGTGCCAGCAGCTGGACTGTGATGGACTGCAATCAACTAACTGTGTCTGGGTTTAAGAACAGATGCTAGGCTATGCCATCCTACAGTCAGCACAAAGCCCTGTCCCCCGAGCTCCTCACAGATCCCCAACCCCACCTGGCTCTCTTACACACACCCTCTTCATCTCGGAGCTCTTTGTCCAGGTAAAAGAAAAGCCCAGGCCAAGGAGCAGGTCAGAGGGCCTGTTCTGCTGGTGACATGTCCCACTGTGGTTCTCTGCTGACTCAGAGCACATGGAGACTTGGGGGACACCTAGCACTCTGACAGCAGGGATCTGAGAAGTCAGCAGCTCCTTGAAGGATTCCTCAGGCTTCTAGAGACAGAGAACATACCCTAGTGTCACCAGGAGCCATGGTGTCACAGAGGCCACGGTGTTGGCCCAGGCATACTGTATACCTAGCATGACACCCTTCCCACTCCCTCAAAGTTTAAGCCTCCCAGTCTCCTCACCTTACTCTGGTGGGGCCTGGCTGGATCCTCCTTTCTCATACACTTACAGAAACCACATTCCTGTACAACTCGGGCCTGGATTTTCAATTTTCATCTGTTACAGTCACAACTGGAGTAGCACTCAATGGACTGTAAATTTCACAAGGCCAGGGAGGGGGCTGTGGTGTCTGCAGGGCTCAGAGCCTACCATACACATGGGCTGTGACATGTAGAGCACACGGAGCACATGTCCGGGCAATGGGTGGCCAAGATGGCCTGAGGTCCATATGCCGGAATGCAGCCCCTCAGGGAGTATCATACCCCAAGTGCAAGTCTTCATCTGAGGACACACATCGGAAAGACTGATTTGAGACTGACAAATGTCATTCAATCCTGGTACAACCACACAGTGGGGAAAAGAGAAAACAATAGGATATACATATTGGGTAAGTTTTCTTTTATCCAAATATTTGTCCTGTACAGCCAGGTCTGGGTGCTGTAAGAGAAATAAAAATAAAGCAGGTAGGGCTTTTCTTCCAAGGTGTATATGGTAAAAAATCAGAGATGTTTATAAATAGCCATAGCGCAACCCAGAAAGGGCTAAAATCAGAGTGAGGGAAGACAGGACACAAAGGTCTCTTGAGCAAGAGACAGGCTCATCTATCATTAACTCATCGTGATCCCAGTGCGATTAAAGGAATTGCAAACCAGGAGAAAGCAAACAGGAGCCACCGCGGAGCACAGGGGTGGCTTGAGCCTCACCCCTCCTCTGTGGCCACCACTGCGATCGAAATCACATCTCCACGTCCAGAATTGGCTTCTCCAACCTCGAGCTATTTAAACTAAATCCAGAAAGGAAAACAACGCCAGGACAGAAATGCTGGGCAAAAGCAGGAGGAAACTTGAAAAAGCGGGTCACGTCAGCTCTGTGCACGGTCAGGCAGGAGACCTGAGTGCTGACACCCCGAGACTCAGGTACCCTCATAATAAGAGACCAGTCAGCACTCCAGACCCCAACACCCTTAGCACCCTCATCTCCCAGCCAGGGCCCCACATCCCGGACCATCTACCACAGATCACGGTCCCTGACACCTGGAGATTCCGGCTCCCGAAACTCTGAGATCTCGACACCCCCAGATCCCCACACTCTCGGGACCCCCAAGACCTGGCCCGGCCCCTACATCCTGCCGACCATCAGACCAGAGAAATCCCGGACAACGCAGCCTCCGAGACTCCGCGGCCCACCCAAACTCGCCTGCCCGCTGGCCCTACCGTAGGTCTCGGACATGGCCGTCTGCGACATCCTGACGTCTACCGGGTCTGTCCCGACCGGTGGGAGCCCGCGGCGGGACCGAGCGGGTCCAGGCGCAGGCCCAGGGCAAGCGCTGGGCAGCCGGCTGCGGCCCAGCAGGACTCGTCTCTGCGCATGCGCGGGAAGGGGGCGGGGCCGGGGACGGGGTAGGTGGGGCCGGGTCAGAGCCGGTACCCCGCAACTACGTGCGGACCGCGAGGCAGGCCCGGGGGCCGAGCACCGGGGTCCAGAGACCGGTCACCGCTGTCGAACGGACGCGATTAGCTCACCACCGCCCCAGCCAGGGCGAGGCTTCCCGAGGGTTAGGGCTGGTGCCTCACTTGGCTGACTTGCGCCCCGAGGCCGTCGTTTACTTGCAGCCCAGCGCTCCGAGCTCAGGCCCAGGTTCCTTCCCGAACAGTGGCCCGGCGTGTCCTCACATGACATGCGAGGGGCACAGCCCCTCCTCGGGGCCAAGGGAACCGAGTGTTCTGGCCGGGAAGAAGTGGCGAGGTTCAAGGTTAGGAGTATGTTTTAGTTCTAGGAACCAGGTAGTTCAGAATCACCTTACTATGGAACCTAGAGGCAAACATTTATTGGAAATTGAATTTGGGTTGGAAGCATGATCCATCTTGGCGTGACCAGGCCCACACGTTGTCTCTCAAACCCAGCCTTAGTAGCACCCTAAAAACATTCTGGGCCCAGGAAAAGACCTGCACTTGCATCTTCCTGTCGGGTATTGGGCTCCACACCCATGAACTGCTTCAGACTTCCCAGAGCCTGGGATCTTCCGCTCCACATTTCACTCTTCCTTTTAATCTTAATAATGAATAAATATTTTTGTTTCTAAGTCACAGAAGAGGGTCTGTGCTGAAATGAGTTGTAAGTCTCTACAAATTCTTTGTATATAAATATTCATTTGTGGCTTGGCTTTGTATATAAATATTCACTTGTGGCTCGGATATTCTGTTGCTCTCCAGTGGGACTTTCTGCCCTCAGCATCGTTTAGGCCCCAGTACAGCAGAGGGCTTTCCATCCAAGACTTCAGGGAAGAGATGTGGGGGCGGGGGGCAGGGGGGATGGGAAGAAGACACTGTCACCTGAGGACCTGTTCTTTCCCTAAAGTTACTTCCTGGCCACAGGCTCCTGGAGACCAGGAAGAATTACTGGGTGCAGAGATAGTTCGTTAATGACAGAAACTGAAGCTAGAGTATGGGAGGTAGAAGTTATCATTTCAAAGTTCCGAGCATTTTTCTGTTTGGGGAGAAATGAAGACTTAAAGAGGCCTCTGGAAAATACTTCTTGGTTTTTTAGGGGGGGAAACCCCCAGGGAGTTCTTCTAGTTCACAGAGATAAAGCCATCGTCATACCTAGAATAGGGAACATGTGAGCAGGCCTCTGACAGAATCAGATTTCCTGGATGTCATGTGAAAGAGCCAGCATCTCAGCAATGTGAGTCTGTGGAGAAATGCATTTCTTTTACAAATGGAGACTGCTGTGATTCTGAGGGCTGCTGATCATGAAGAAGAAAATGTTTTGCAAAAGTAATGTTTTTTTTCACCAATTCCAATCTTTCCCTTCAGGGGAGGTGAAAAGGGTGAAAAACTGTGACAGAGTGAAAGTTGCTATCTCAAAGCATAGGCTTATTGGAGGGAAATTAAGGGGAGAGACAAAGTCACAAAGGGGCTCAAGAGGCTTGGCTGGGAGCAGCATCCCGTGAATTCAAGACTTCCATTTGAACTGGGCAAAAGGATGCTCAGCTGATTGGTAACAGAACCTTGTCTGGTGCCTGGGGACTCAGAAATGTCTGGGAGTTGCTGTGAGAAGGGGACAGTTCTGTGGGAACTTCACCGTGTGAGCTCAGGGGGCACCCAGGCAGTGGGGCCTGTGGTGGGGGTTCCTGTCTTCAAGCTGGAAGAGACCTCAAGAGGCTGCCACTTTGCCTTCTGCTGGCAGACAACACTGTGTGAAGGAAAGTCAGCCAGGAAAGGTCGGATGAGCTGCAGGAGTGGAGCTGCCTTGACACCCTTGTGACTAACACATCTCACTAGCCTTCCTGCCTCTCTGGACAGGGAGATGTGGCTTATTGTGGGCCTCATGGGCCCACACTGGGCAGTTTTGCCTAAACATCTCTCCCAGGACTGCTCAGGGAGGAGAGATACTTCAGTGGGGGAAAGATACCTCAGGAACAGAGGAATGGTGACCTTGCATTTCATGGTGGAGGAAGTCAGGGGCCACAACGCATTTCAAAGAGGACAGGAAGCATAACACTGCATCAGGAAGGAGAGGAGAAGTGAATGTGTGGGCAGAGCCATTCATTACTCCCTTCCCCTTCCCTTTCTTTCCTCCCTCCCTCCCTCTCTTTCGGCCTTCCTTTTTTGGGTACAGTACTAGGGAGTGAATCGAGGGCCTTCAGACTGAGCTATACCCCCAGCACTTTCTCTATTTTAAAATTTGAGACAGTGTCTCCCTCAGTTGTTATGTTGCTTGGGCTGGGCTCAAATTTTCAGTCCTTTTACCTCAGTCTCCACTGTGCTGGGATTACAGCATGTATCATCATGCTTAGATCCTGCTCATTTTTGATTGGATTCCAGACATGAGAAAGTTTACTTTGAGATGTGTACAGTATGTTTGAAATTTTTTGTAAGACGTAGCTAAGTTATTTAGAAGGAATTTGATGCTTTCAGATCTTGTTTTTAAGGTTTTCTTGGTGAACCTTGAGCAACATTCAATTCTGCCACAATGTTGTTGAGTCATGAGGTATTTTGCAACGAACAATGGAACTAGGAATTCTTTTTGGGCAAGAGGGGCTTTGCTCATGCTAAACCTTTGCTCTCCCACTCAGCTACATTCCCCAGCCCTTTCTTCTCCCCCCCCCCCCCCCCCCCCCGCTGAGAGGAAGTCTTGCTATGCTGTTAAGACTAGCCTTTAACTCTTGGGCTCACCCTCCTGAGTAGCTATGGCACCAGCTGTGACTACCTCCCTGTAAAGGGAAGAGGAACTGTCTAGGCCAGTAGTAATGAACCTAGGGCATGTGTGCCACTGTGGACTGTTTGAATCATTAAAAGCTCTAAAAGGCTTGCCATGACTGCTGCAGGCCCTGTGTGCACACTGGGTAGTTCTCTCCTGTCTTTCAGTGCTTGTCTACCTGGCCCTGGTGGGCTCCTCATGTGGGTGCCCCACTGGGTTAGGGAGGGCTCTGAAGTCCTTGGCGCTCTCTCTGCAGCTCCCTAACTTCCCAAGTCCTGCCGCTAAATAGTTGACCCAAGCTTGGTGTGTGGGTCTCTTAGCAACATTCGGCTGCTCATTTGTTGATTTCATACAGTTTCAGTGTTTTAAATGCCACCAAAGCCGGTGGTTCCTGAATTTATCTCTGGCCTGGACCTCTGTACATAGGGGCTCTATTGGGATGCGGGCTTCTGGACAGGCCGGGAGCCGAATGCCCTCTGTGTGCTTTCCACAGATTGCTGTCTGGCCTATCAGCAGATCTAGTGCACCTTACAATGCGGTCCTGGGAACCACCCCTTGTGGCAGGCGGCTCAGCTGGCCGCTGTCTTTCCTACTGCTCCTTCTTCTCCTGCCCTGCACCTCCTGCAGTCTGTTTTCAGCCGAGGCATTAGACTAGTGGCTACTAAAATGTACAGAAAGGAAACAGAAACAAAGGTAAAGAATAGTTCTCCTTTAAAGTGGCCAGGGATGAAGAGGGGTGGAAGGGATGTAAGTCTTGCAGAGCCGCACTCTACTGAGGGCCCGGCCGAAGCCTGACATCTCCCTCCCAACTCCTCCTCTTCACTTGGCTCTGCTTGCACTATCGCCTGGCTATGCCTTGGTTCCTTTCTCTCTATGGCAGGCTCCTGTCCCGGGTGTCCACACAGCTCTCACCGCCTCTGGTTTTGGCTCATGTGGTACCTGTTTGGAAGCCCATCCCTGTTCTGTGTCAGGTAGTACACCCCCCTTCCTGGCATTTCATGTGGCTGTTGGTTTACTCTGCCTCTCTCACACTTAGCATCGCTTGACAGACGTAGACAGCATTTGCGTTAGGAGGAGGCAGAGGGTGAAGTAACAAATGCTGTGGGTATTCTGACCAGTGTCACCCGAGAGTCCCCACCCTCCTGCACCCACCCTGTGTCTGTTTTTACAGGTCTGGGGAGACTCTTGGCATTACGTAGGATACCATGGTGTTCTCCAGAAGCCAAGGCATGGAACTCCCCCTAGGTCCCTCTGGGCTTTGCAGCGGCCTGTCCTCACTCTTTTACATGGCTTCATATACTCTGTCAGCTCCCTAGGGGCCAGACAGTAAGCATCACCATCTTGTCTGCCAGCTTGGCAAAATGCACTTTTAATGGAGCCAAGTAGCCTGACAGCTGGAGCCTCCTGTGTTTACTGATGTCCCCAAGAGAAAGAGAGACACAGAAGAGACAGAGAGACTTGGGTCAGAGTCAGCAGAATTTCTATTTCTTTTTGGAACCTATGCAACTTGTTGCCAGGCCACAAATTCAGCAAAGCACTGGGTGGTGCCTGCAATTTGCTGTCCTGTTTTGACAGAGCTTCCCGGCCTGAGGCTCTAGTAGCAGACGGGCTGGGCCAATTCAGATGTTACCCAGCAAGCTGGAGGATGCTGATGACCTCTCTTGGCTCTTGGTGCAATGTTGGTGTCTTCTCATCCCCACATACAGGCCCACACCCTGCCCTCATCTCCACATGGTGTCTCTTCCTGCATCCATGTCCAAATGTCCCCTTGGTAAGGACATAAAGACTGGATGGGGGCCATGAGCTAATCTAGGGACTCCATCTTAGTTAATTATATCTGAAAGACCCCATTTCCAAATAAGATTGCATTCTGAGGTACTGAGCATTAGGACTCCAACATAGGAATGGGGAACAATTTGACCTTCACCACTTCCAATCACTGTATGTAGATCACTGATGCATGACATTGCACTGGCCCTGCTGTCCCTGCAGACTTCTACAGATCTCACAATGGGGCTGTGGAGTCCTTGGGGCTAGTGGAACATGAAAGTTCATGGATTCTTTCTCCACATCCAGACCAGGAATCCAGTTTCTAATGAGCACAAGTCCTCACACCTGGAGAATGCTGCTATGGTTGCGAATTGGTTTCTCTCTGAAAAGACCCAGGGGCCAGCTGCCTATGGAAAATGGGTGGAGAGGCTGAAACCCAGTGGAATATCAGATGTGGGGCTATCTGTACAGCTTCTGGGGAAAGATCCTGCCTGGAGTATCCTGATGCCTTAGTCAGAAGTGTATGTGGGCTGGAAACCCGAAGCTCCATGTGTATGATAAGGTATGAGTGTGTGTCCTGCACCCTTTGCCTAGAGAAGTCATCTGTATACGCCTTTGTTAGCCAGAGGTTTTTTCCCAGGGAGGGTGTGGGCAGGAATCAGCAGGCAGGACTGCAGGTAGGAAGGGCAGCTGTGTGCTGCTCCTCCCTGTGTGCCGCTGCATCCTCTGTTGTTTTCAGCGAGTCATGGCTCAAGACTTTTGCAGGTTGCCCCACGAGGTGAAGGACTTCCTTCCTCAGCACAATCTGCCTGAGGTCTTTCTTCCTTCCACTCCCTGCCTGTCCCATTCTTTCGGAACAATTCAGCTCTGGCCAGAGAGGAATTTAAAGGCCAAGCTCTGAGGCCAGGGCCATGGTCTTTGCTCCTTTATTTTCCTCCTCGAGCACCTTCCCCAGGGCCAGGTATGCCTTAAGCACCCAGCAAATATTTGTAGGATGAAGGAAAGAAGGAATGCTGTACCAGTTAGAAAGTGCACAGAGGACACTGTGGAGATAAGTCCATCACACCTGTGAGTCTCCTCCCATGAGCCCATGACCTGTGTGAAGGCCAGTCCCCTGCATCTTAGGGAACAAGGCCCTCAGGGGAAGGGGGCAGTGCATGTGGGGCTGTGGGGGGGTCTTCCAGACTTTCTGAAGGAGCAGAGAGAATATGACATTTTCTCTGAGTTAGGGACCACTTGTGACTTTAAGGGGACTGGAAACTTGCTTTGTGGGAGAAGAGGTTTTAGGACTTTGGGGTTCTTTGGGGCCTGGTGTGCAGTGGGCCTTGGAACCTGGGCCTGAAGGGAAGGAAGGGAGAGAGAGCTCAGCTGAGAGCAGCAGCCCAGTGCCGGCTCCCTCCCCTGTAGCCAGGGATAGATGCTGGACTCAGCCTGGACAGACCAGCTGCCCACGCTCACCCCTTTTCCAGGCCAATGTGTTCTGCGTGAGTCTCAGGTGCAGTGGAGCATTCTTGACTCTTCTCTTAATTTCCCTGACATTCTTGAGAGATTCAAAGGCTGATCATCTCACAGCTCACAGCCGCCTATGGGGGATGTCAATTTCAAACTGCTCCGAAATCTGTGATTGTGATGAAGACACCAGGAAATCCTCGAATCTCTCTAGATTGCCAAATCTGAAGATCCTAATTTCACAGCTACAGCAAAGAAACAGTCTCACATTACATAAGGAAATGTAAGAACTGTTTTCAGATTCTGTGGTGCCCTCTGGTGGATCTACTGAGGTACTCCTCCTGAGGCTGGCTAGGCCCTGTGACTTAATTCACTCTCTTGACTGTTGAGGGTGAGTATGATTTATGAAGTTGGTGTGAGTTAAGCTGTGCTCTCCTAAAAGATGTTACCTCTAGAATGTGGATCTTTACAGATGTCATAAGGTGACCATGCAGTCTTAGTATGACTTGTGTCCTTGTGAGACAGGGGGTAGGAATGGCACGGGATGACTGAGGCAATGTGGAGTGAGGTGTCCACATGCCAGGGTGCATAAAGGGCACTGTGGATCCCCACAAAGGGCCTGGAAGATGTTCCCCCTCAGCCTCAGAAGGAATCATCTCACTAAGCTTCACTTTGGGCTCTCAGCCCCATCGTGGGGGACGAGGTTGCTGTCGCTTATGCCACCTGTTCTGACTGTCTCAGCAGAGGGCATAGATCAAGCCTGGATTTTGGGTGGGGACCACGTAATATCCATGCGACCTTGGAGCAAACATTTCATTTTTCCTGAGCCCCAGAATGCTTCTGAGTCTCCCAGACTGCACAGTGGAAGAATACACAAGGGTCTGCCTTGCTCCGGGAACCCTGTGGAGACAGTGCATGACTACTGGATGGCAGGGAGCTGAAGAGCTGTGTGAGGGACGGGTGTGAGGGTGGGAAGAGAGCATCACCTGAAAATAAAGCTGACCTTCCACGTGTCCTCTGCTCTTGTCTTGGTTTATATTGCTGAACAGCAAAGAACTCCAAATGTGGGGGCTTGAAAGGCCCAGCGTTTCCCACAGGGGCTGGTCTAGGAGCCCTGGCCAGGGTCCTTAGAGGTCAGGCATCAGCTCAGCTGTGTCGTCTGAAGGCTTTGGATATGCTCCTCAGGGGCCTGCTAAATGCCTTTACAAGATGGCAGGTGTGTCCTCAGAGAAGCCAATGAAACTGTTTGTGAGCCCAGGAGTCCATAAGACTTCGGCTGTGGAATCTGCTGTCTGTTCATGAGCAGTCTCTGTGTTCTGCTCAGAGTGAAATTAGTCTGGGACGTGTGGATTTGCTCGTGTAAAAACTCATCTTATAGCCAGCCATCACCATTCAGTGGCCAACACAGCCCAGCCATAGATGATTGGTCCAAAAGACCTATATCAATATTTCTGCCAAGACTGAAACAATCCAGTTTATAAGAGGCCTCCAAATTCTCATTTTTTTCTGTATTTGATACAAATATGGTGTCAAGAGTCAGTTTCAATTCTGCCAACTTATTCAAAGAGATTTCCATCCCAAGAGTATTTATTGTCTGTGTTCCTTTTTTGGGTGAAGCTATGTCCCTAGTTACTAACCTTGGATTTGGTTTTTAGGTTGCCTGACACTTTTTTCTGTATCAGTATAAGCATGTCCTGAAGTAGAAATGTCCACTCCACCTCAAGACTTGGTTTTCAGGTCGATTTAGCCAAGCCAACCCCATACTCCTTGTCATATCCCTGGCAACCTTTCCTAGGTCACAAGAAATTAGTATGTTACAGTCAGGTCCAACCTGAGGGCCTGTCTCTCTCTGCCAGGACAAAGATGAAGGTCTTCATCCAATCAGTGATGTCCATGCCTCGTGGTCCCACTTACCCCAAATATTTTGCCCACTTCTCTCTGTATTTCTCTCTTTTTTTTCTGTCTCTATCTTTTCTTATCTCTCTCCTGTCTCTCTCTTCTTCCCCTTGCCCCTCACCATTTAGCAGCTGAGCGGTACCATTGCCTCTTCCCCTGGTTCTCAGCTGCTTTATTCTCTCTTTTCCTCCCTAACTCATGCCCAGAGGTGATTTGTAGCAGATCCCCAGACAGTTCCTGGTTCTATTTAAACAAACAGAACCTGGGTACCTCTGAGAAAAGTGGTTAGACTTCAGCTTACACAAAATGTATTCCAAACTCTGCAGAACAAAAAGGTTTTCTTAAAACTCACCTTTCTGTCTTTAAAAGCAATGTTTGTTTATTGCCAAAGGAAAAAATAGTGATTGAGTCCCTCCATAGCTGGGGATGGATGGGGCTGGCACTGGACATGTGCCCTCCATCTCCTGCACACACATGCATACTCATTGTTGGTACACATGTTCCTGTGTTATTTAATAATCTAACCCTTTCATATTAACATTCATAGTGAAAATTTTCATACTACTATTTTCTACAGTATATTTAAAACTACTACATATTTTAGATTTCTACTATATGAATAGGTCAGATTTTATTTAGAGCATTCTGGTTTTGTTGGTAGTGGTGATTTGTATGTTGTTGGTACCGGGGATTGAACCCAGGGCTTTCACATTGAACTACATCCCAGCCCTTATTTTATTCTGAGTCAAAGTTTCATTGAATTGCTAAGTTGCCTAGGCTGGGCTCAAACTTTCAATCCTCTTGCCTCAGCCTCTCAGAGTAATGGGGTTACAGGTGTGCATTCACACACCAGGCTGTTCTTATTAGGCCTTTAAAATATTACAACATTTTGCCCATTAACAGTAGCATGGTGCTGAGCATTTTGTTACCCCCAATTTGACCCACACCCACAGTATTTCCTTAGTATAAACCCTTGGGCACACACAGCTGGTCTACCGGGATGCACTGTTTGAATTCCTCGTACATGAGCCCAGGTGACCTTCAGAAAGGCCACTCTGCTTCCCACTTGTGCCATCGATGTCTGAAGATACTGTTTCTCTACTCTAGATAACATAGACAGGCATTTTGCTCTCCTGTTACTGTCCTGTAATTTAATCTTGTTGTTATCAGTGAGAATAATCTGGTAACACTCAGTCCCTTACAGACAGAATGTCATCGACATTGCTGAGCTTCCCATGCACTTGAAAAGGATGTGGGTTCTGCCATCACAGAGTGACACATTCTAGTGGCCGGTGACGATGAAATCTGTGTCCTTTTTGACATTCTCTGTACTTGTTTATCAATTACCAAGACAGTAATCTCGGAATCTCCCAGGACAGTTTGGGTTTGTCCACTCTGACTTCCCATCAACTTTAGTTCCTGTATCCGAGGCTGCATTACTAGCAGCACAGACATTTAGTCTCCTTACATTTCCACAAAGTACTGACTGCTTCGTGATGTGATGTCTGTCCTTATCCTTCTCACTGGGCTTTGTGCTGGTACCTGCTATATTTGCCACAGCTACAGCTTCTGGTTTTGATAGGTATCTATGTGGCATACATTTTACCTAGGCTTTTACTTTCAACTCATTTATGCTGTTAAAGTGAATTACTACAATGCTGGGTGTGGTGACTCACGCCTGTAATCCCAGCACTTTGGAAGCAGAAGCAGGAGGATTGCTGTGAGTTTGAGGCTAGCCCGGGCTACATAATGAATTCAGAGCCAGCCTGAAGTACAAAGTGAGACCCTGTCTCAAAAAGTAAAGAGAGAAAAGTTTTAAAATTTTGAGACAAGGTTTCCCTAGATTAAGTTCCTCATGCTAGACTTGAATTTGAAATATTCCTGCCTCAGCCTCCCAGAGTACAGCACATTTCATTTAAAGCAGATTTCTTTTTAAAACTTAATTTAATTAGTCTTTTGAAGCACAGCATGTAATTTTACATTTTAGATATACAAAATGATAACACTCATCATAAGAAATTTGAACCTATATGTGAAATAGCCTACACCTGTCCCTTCCCCTTTTTCGGTCCCCCCTCCCTCCTCTTGGCCCCCTATCTTCTTCCTGTAACAAAAGCTTTGATTCCATTCTGTTCTTCTGCCTTCACTTTTTTCTTGTCCCTTCCAGCTCCACTGTTCTCCTTTCATTTGAACATTCCCTCCCATTTCCCAATATCTCTTCTACATTTCAGTCCTTATTTGCACTTTTACTTTCTCACACCAGAGAAACCATGCAGTATTTAAAGATGTGTGTCTGATTTATTTAATTTAAATTTATGGCCACAAGGTCCATCCATTTAGCTATAAATGTCTCAAGGGTCTCCTTTATGGCAGAATAGTACTTCGTTGTATGAAAAACCCAAATCTTCTTTATCCATTTGTCATGTGATAGGCTGTTTCCAAGATTTAGCTACTACCAGTTCTGCCACTATAAACATGGGCTGGCATATATTGCTGTGAGGTCATGCTTTTAGTTCTTTTGGGAAGATATCTAGAAGAGGAATAGCAGGGTTGAATGGAACCTCTAGTTTTAGTTTTTTAAGGAGACTCAACACTGATTTCCACAGTAGTTACACCAGTCTACACTCCCACCAACAATGAAGATGGGTTCATTTCTCCCCACATCCCTGCCAGCATTTGTTATTGGTTGATTTTTTTGATAGCAGCCATTCTTTCTGGAGTAAGATGGAATCTCAGTGTTGTTTTAATTCACATTTAACAAATTACCAGTGATGTTGAACATTTGTTTGTATATTTATCTTTGGTTTCTACTTTTTCATCTGAAAAGATTATTTATTTCAGATGTCCATTTGGGAATTGGGTCTTTAAATTTGGGGGACCTGATTTTTTAAAGTTTAAAAAAATATTTTAGATAATAGTCTCTTTCTTTTTCCCATCTGTGGGTTGTCTATTCACTGTTATTGGCTAATCTTGCTGTGCAAAAGCTTTTTAATAACATGAGATCCCAGTTCTTGATTCTTTGTAGAAGTTACTATGAAACCAAGGTTTTATTTATAAAGTTTTAACCTACACCTGTCTTTGGGAGTTACACTTCCATCTTTCAGGAGACTTAATGTTTTTGTTTTAATATTTAGATCTTTGATCCATTTCAAATTTAGGTTAGTGCATGGTGAAAGATATGGGTCTAGTTTCAATATGAGGCACATGGAAAGCCAGTTTGTCCAGCACTATTTATTATAGAGACTATCTTTCTCCCAAGGAAGATGTCTGGCTCCACTGTCAAAGATGAGATGGATAAGGACATCTGGAGTTGTTTCTGCATCTTTTAATTGGTTCCAATGATTCTCAGGTCTGTTCTTTTGCCATTACTATGCTGTTTCTATCACAGTAGCCTTTTAGTATAATTTCAAGTCAGGGATTGTGATGCTCGCTGCCTTGTCTTTGTTGCCCAGTATTATCTTGCTATTATAGGTCTCTTTCAGTTTCAATGGATTTTAGGATTGTTTTCTCTAATTCTGTGAGATATGTTATTGGAATTTTGATTGAGATTGCATTAAATCTGTATAACAACTTTTGGAAGTATGGTAATTTCACTACATTGATTTTTCCTACCCCAAAACGAGATATTTCTCTATTTTCTGATGTTCTTTTTCTTTGATCTCCTTTTTCAGAGAACTATAGTTTTCACTGTAGAAGTCTTTTACTTCTTTTGTTAGACTGATTTTTAAGAATTTCATTTTTTTGGAGGCTATTTTGAAAAGTGTTTCCTGAAAGCAGATTTCTTATAGATAAAATAGATAAAGTCTATTACTTTGTCATTGTTGTTTATATATATAAAAAACTTAATCAGATAATCTTTTTTAGTTTCCTTATTCTATTTTATATTATTGTTGTTGTTAGTTTAAGTATTTATTCTCTGTGATTCTTCATTTTGCAGTCAGTCTGCTGCCCTGTATTTTTTCTCCCACTTGTCCCATCTCTCTTTTATTTTTTCTTTCTTTTTTTTCCCTCTTTTTTCTTTTGGTATGAGGAGTCAAACTCAGGACCTTGCACTTACCAGGCAGGTCCGTTGCCACTGAGCCACATCCCCAGCCTTGGATTGAGTACTTTCATAACTACCTCATCTCTGCTCTTGGCTCATTGACCGTGTCTCTTTGTTCTGTCATTTTTTTCTCCTTGGTTACCTCCCCCACACCCAAATCTTGCTGCACCTCCCTGTGAAAAACTCAGCAGAGATGGGGGCTAGGATCCTTCTGGGACCAGGTCTGGCCACAGGATGAACCCTGGTCACCTGCCTGTCTAGAGCAAGGGTTGTTATCCCTTTCCTGTGATGAGCCAGATTATAAATGTTTATGGTTCTGTAGACCTGTTGCAAATGTTTGTGCTTGTTTCCATGGTCTCTTAAACAGTCATTGAAATAGTTAATAAATTGAGTGTGTTTAAATAAAGCTTTATTTACAGGAAGGCCCTGGGGTCAGCATTTGCTGCTTTCTTAGCTCAGCAACCTTCCTGGCCCTGATCTAGCCTGGGCTCTCACCTCCATAGTCTTCTGGGCGTAGAAACAGCAGGTATGGGAGAGGCTTAGGTACTTCTCTCATTGCTGAGATGAAATACCTGACATTCAAAATTAAAGGAAGGAAGATTTATTTGGCTCATGGTGTATAGAGGTTTCAGTCCATAATCAGCTGGCTGTGAGGCAGAGTGGCATGGCAGAGAGGCTTCACCGAGGAGAAACAGGTCATGACAGGCAGAAGACAGCAAAAGCAGCAAGCAAGTCCAAGCCACCAGCAACAAGCCTCTTTCTGTCCCTTATATGTTTTCCATAGGGGCAGGTGACCACTCATGTTCAACCCTTGAGAGTCCTTAATCCTTGCATTGAACCATGAATCAGTCCCAGGGTCACATACCCTAGATCTCACCACCTCTGAAAAGCCCACCTGTAACCTTGTGGGTTTTGGGAGAACATCTAGAAACAAGGCATACAGAGAGTGAGGTTACCACAGAAGATGTGTTGGATTCCTTCCTCAGCCGAGCCACCATCTCTCTTTTGGCAAATGGGTTGGTTTTTTTGGGAGAGTTGATGACAGCTGGGTACAAGTTTATTCATTATGGAACAATGAAAGGAAAGAAACCCTAAGTGTGGGCGGATCAGCAGGTGTCACTCAGAAGGTGGTGGAAAGCACTTGGTCCATAGTGTCTTCTGTGCTGGCTCCCTGGGGACCTCTCCCCTTCACTCTGCTGCCCCTGTGTTGTGGCCAAATTTGCCTTCTTGGACAAAAAGTGAGAGCTCCTTTGCTCCTTGTGTTGTGTGGTCCTGGAGGAGCCAGGGTGACATGGGGCTCAGAGGAGCACCTGGGATCTGTCACACTGTGGGAGTGGACAGGGCTGGGGCTGGTAGACCCATTCAGCTTCCCTACAGTTAGATAACCCAGCCCTTCCGTTCTGATGCTGACCTGACCTTTGATGGCTTTGCTGTCAGCTCACAGGTCTCAAACAGCCTCATTACAGAGTCTGCTGTGTGTCCTCCTGCTGTCCTGTGTTGCCACGGAGCCTCATTCTGTTTGTAGGACAGAAGCTGCTGTGATGAACACAGCACTTCTGGATCTGCCCCTGACTTCGCTGTCATTGTGTCCTTGACTCTATCTGCATGCACACAGCTAATTACGTGTCTATTCACATAGCCTGTGTAGTGCTTGTAACTTGTACTTTGTTTCACAAGACACGTAATATTTTAACATTATTAAATATTTTACAGCCATTTAAAAATGGATAAATATACTGTGATTTTATTTGATCAACTTCAATAGGCTCTTAGAATTTTATATAAAAATAATACTGTGCTGAGCTTTTGGAGTTGCAATCTTTACTTGGATCAGCAGTACTTTCTTCAGGTAATTCTGGAAAGAGGCAGTGGGTGTGTATACATTAAGGAGTTTCATGACTTCCTGTCCAAACCCCATCTGGTGCTCGTGTGTGAGAAGGCTTACTCCACCTTTCCTGTGCTGAGCATCTAAAATTCCAAAAAATACCTTTGTTCAATTGCTGAATAAAAGATGATATACAGTTTTGCTGCATTTAAATATTTCCTGTATTGGGAGGATGAACATTTTAATATGCTTCTTAGCACTTTTGTGAGTCAGTTGCTTTCTCTTTAAATCAGCCTGGTGACCTGGGTCTTCGCACCCCTCAGAAGGAAGCAAGTGGATCTGGTCTCCTCACCCTTCGGTATGTACACTCTGCCCCAGGCAGGGCAACCTGCAGCTGTACCAGTATAAGGAGGTCTGTTTCTAGATGGGTCTAGAGCAAAAGGTCCCATGTTCTCAGATAATAGAACCATTGAGAAACTGGATTGCAGGAGACACGAATGCCAGGAGGTTTGTACGTCCACCCACTGCTGGGGTACCTGGGGTCTCATGCAGACATAGGACTCTTGAATCAGTGTGGAGGTGTGTGTTTAGCTTTAGATAACATCAAACAACTTTCTAGGGGAAAAAAAAAAAAAGAAAAGGAATTTCCACTCCAGCCAGTAGTGTATCACAGTACCAGTTGCTTTAAATCTATACTGATGTTTGTATTTTCAGCCTTGTAATTTTAGTTGTTCTGTTAGGTTTCATACTTAATTTACTACCACATATAATATTAAATTTTGCTCTTTCCATTTTCATCTTGTGTAATTTAAAAAATATATCTTTTTACAGTTAGATGTAATCCCAGCTCTTAGGAGACTAAGGCAGAAGATCATAGGTTCAGACTGGCTCAGGCAATTTAGAGAGACCCTGTTTTAAAAACAAAACAAAGCAGTTGAGCATGGGGGTGAATGTCTGTCATCCCAGTACTCTGCAGGCTCCTTCAGTTTGAGGCCAGCCTGGGCTACATAGTAAGTTCAAAGCTAGTCTGAAATATATGGCAAGACCTTAACTCCCAAAACAAACAGGATCAAAGCCCCCAAAACCTCTTAATATCTTCTTTCTGATCTATGTATACTACATTTTATGGTCATATCCTTTGTACAACCCTCTGTAACAGCAGATCTGGGTACATTCCCTCTATAACTCTAATCCCCTCTCACGTACCACTCCCGTGGGGTTCCTCCCATGAGCACATGCGCCTTCTTTTTTTTCCTTTTTGAGACAGGTTCTCACTTTGTAGTTCAGGCTGGTCCTGAGCTCAGCATCAAACTCACATCACAGCAATCCTCCAGCCTCTGCCTCCTGAGTGCTGGGATTACAGGCATGAGTCTCCATGCCCAGTATTGTACGTGGTTACCGGAGGTTCGAACCCAGGTCCTTACGCTTGCTAAATCCCCAGCCCACATGTGCATTCTTTCTGACTGTGTCTTTCTTGATTAGTCTGGGAAATGGGATTGTAGACCTCACTCCAGAGTTTTGCCTCCACCCGCTTTAAAGATTCAACTGACACAAGTTCTGCACAGATTGCTTTCTGCAGAAGTCAGTTATGATAAAGAAAAGGCTTTGTAGCCAGACTGACTAGGTTTAGACTGGCCACCTGGCTTGTGCACTAGATGCCCGGGCAGCTGCTTCACCTGCAGGAGCTCCAGGCAGCTCCTCTCAGTGAGGGTGACTAGGCCCAGTTCCTGCCCTAAGATGTGAAAGGACAAAGGATGCCTATAATTGGATGGAGACATAAAGGACGTTCTCTGGGAAGCTGGTCAGTGTAGGGGAAACTCCAAATCCAGCCAAACTGGGCACAGAGCAGAGCGTGACGAGTGCTTGCTGACCTCCGCCACTGCGTGCTCCCCTCGGCTCTGGCGTGGGGTACATCTTGAGTGTGGAGAAGAGATCACCCCCAACTCCTCTTCCCCGTCACAGTGGTTCCTAGAGCCTCTCTCCAGAGTTCAGCGGCCTGCTTTCTATTTCTTGCTACTTTCTGCTTCCACCTGCTTTGTTTTTACTTCCTTGACTTCAGCTGCAAAGTGGACGATAAACTCAGGCTTTCCAATATCCGGCTTTAATTTCTTTTCTTTCTTTTTTATTTTTGCAAAGGGCAGTTGACTTCAAAGATTTGTCTAACAGAGGTGGAGTAGAAACATGGGCATCCAGATGCCAGGGCAACTGGAAAATCCCTGTCCCAGCAGGATTTCTGTGTTTATAAAGAACTGAAATCGCCAAGTGATTCGGTGCCCACTCCACCCGCACAGGAGGCATTTGTAAAGTTTAGTGGTTAAGATGAGGTTGGGCACCGTTACTGCACATTTTCTTTCTCTAGGAGCTGTGATTTTTTTAAAAAAATTGATTTTACTGGTTTATTTTACATTTACATATGATCACATTCAACATTGAGGGTTTGTACCAGTAGATGACACATCTTGATTCTCATTTTTCCCATTCTAAAGGCTGTGACTGGGGGGAGGGGCAGTTTGTAAATCAGTAAAAGTTGTTGCTATTTGGATAATCTGACTGAGCCGAGGCCTCAGGTGCAGATGAAGCTGAGAACGTATTCAGAACAGCTGGGGGCCATGAGGTGGGCCCATTGTGAGGAGAGGAGCAGAGCTGGAGGGCCGTCTCCTGACTGCAAGGTCTGAGAGAACATAGGTGAGACAGGGAGGTGCGGGTGTCACTCGGACCCTGAAAGGCCTGCAGTGACAAGCAGCCAGGGAACAGCAAACTGCCCCAGCTGGTTCCCAGTGGCCTCCTGCTCTGCTGCCCAGGTGGGAGGGATTGTTCCTGGAGTGGTGAGGGTCACCAGGCAATGGGCCCCAGCTAGCCAGATTCCTCACAGCATCCGGTTCTCACTGGGGTGAGCTTCAGAGGGCCTGCTCTAAGGTGAGGGCTGCTTCTGGCCTTTGGAGCTTGAGAGAGCTTTTTATGAAAGGGAACCTTGCTATGTGGGGGACACAATGGAGCTCAGTCTAAGCAGGGACAAGCAGGGCCTGTTCCTTCCCGCTCCCTCTGTGCTTTGTTAACAGAATGTCCCTGGCACGCTGTGCCCCAGCCTGCTGCCAGAGCTCAGCCGTGCCCTTGCCCAAGGCTGGGGCACCATCAGGGCCCAGTGAAGACTTTTGCCCGAAGGTAGTATAAGGGTCACATATGCCAGGTCCCAGGAATGTGTCAGTCCCAGGTTCACACTTACTCTCCTCAGTCATTGCTACCAAGCTTCGATCCGACTCCTTCCTCAGGTAGCCCAAGACCTCGGGCACCTGAACAGCAAGGGCGGTTCCCTCGTCCTCACACTGCAGAGCCTCCTGGTTCTGTGAAGATTGAGAGCCACAGGTGTGAGGCTTCGGACAGCAGAGAACAGAGAGGGAAATGCACCTCTTAGTGGCCCTCAGGTCCCAGGAAGAAGATCCAGGAGTCTTTGTACCTGCGCCAGCTTTGTCTCTCATCTTTCTTTAAGTAACGAATCCCTTTTAAAGCCAGAAAGGAAACTTCCAGTGGAGCAGCCCTGACCCCAAAGCCCCTGGCTGCTTCATGTTCCCAAGTCCCATGACAACTTGTCTTGGGATGAGGTAATGTGCTTTGGTGACCAGATGGAAATTCCACCGTGGAGAGGGCGAGCTGGGCTCTCAGGACATGGTGACCTTAACCATCTCACTGACACTGATATATATGTCCTTTGTTTTAGTTACTGGGAAGCTGGAATAAAGAAAGGGCCCAGGCAGCTGTCACCCTAACACTTCAGGACACTTGTGTCACAGCATAAAGGGTGGGTGGTAACAAGACAGAACTTTGGGCTTTTGCTCACAGCCTCTATCTCAGCTTTCGGCCTCTCCAGCTCTGCTACCTGGTAGACATTATTTTGCATCTCTGTTCCCTGAGTATCTTGGGAGCAACTCTCCTAGCATTCCTTTAGGTAAGTGGCGTTGAGCTGCCCCTGGTGTCCCAGCACAGACTGCCTCAAGGGGATGGCCCCCTAACTTTGTGAACTGGCAATCTCCTCACTAACGAGCAGCCAGCAGGGGGCGTGCGTTTGCTTCTTGTGACAATCTGGTCACCTCCCAGTTGGGGACGTGGTCAGTCTTCTTGGTGTGGAGATAGATTCTGCAAACAGAAGTTTAAAGGCAGAAAGCTGTCTCCGACAGCTGTCAAGGCTGTGGCCACATGCAGCCAGCTGTTAGCTTGGGTGCACAGCTTCGGCTCCGTAGAACAGCTGTCCTTAGCCCGCGGGCTGCTGGTCTGCAGCAGGAGTCTCCCCAGGCCGGTGGAAGCGGATGTCTTAACTACTGGGAACTAGGAAACTATGGCTAATGTTTCACATGGGTGCTGAGGTAACCTGGGCGCACCCCACCCTACACAACCATCTCTTCTCTGTCCTCGCTCACCACTTCGGGTTCCTCCAGTCTTCATTCCTTGGTATCATATGCCTGGAGCTGCATGTCTAGGGGACTCCAAGCATAGGCTGAGCCAGCTCAGGGGAGCCAGGGTGAAGGGAAGACTGAAGAGCCCTCCCCTCCCCCAACCTGTGCACACCACAGGGTCCTACTTGCAGTTCTCACGGGGGCAGCTGTGGCCAGGCCCATTCCAGAAGCCTCAGAACCCTGAGTACATGGGTGGTGAGTGGAGGCAAGCCCTAGGCAGTCCAGGAGGGCCAGGCTCAGTGTCACTGTTGGGTTCTGGACTGAGGCTGGGGGTGAAGCCTGTCCCCAAAGCACCCATACCTCAGACTGGGTAAGGGAGTGGTCTCAATGAAGTCTGTCTGCGCAGAGCATCATCTGTTGAAAGCCTACTCTTTTGGCAGGAGAACAAAGACCATGGGGCCAGTGACCAACTTGTCCTGGGAAGCCCCTTGCTCCTATCATAAACAGAATCAGCCATCTCATGGGATGAAGCTCAGGAAGAGTTAATCCTAGGCTGGGTTCCTGTGAAAGTCCTGCAGGTCCAGGCTGTGACAGGGCAGAGCTGGGCAGCAGGCCAAGGGCAGGGAGAGCTGCCACAGTGACTCACACCAAGGGGAGCCCTGGAGTGGTTTCTGGGTCTGTGTGAGAGGCCGTTCTCCACCATGGCTGCGGGGGGAGAGTGCTGCAGCCGGCCCCTCCTGAGTACCCTCCAGCCTTTGCCTGACTGGCTTCTCCTGCACACAGCCTTGTCTTCTGCACAAAGCCACTTCCCTGCACACAGCCACTTGTGCTGTACTCTGCTATATCCCCTGAACAGAGCCTCTTCCTCTGCTGTAGCAAACTCTTTTCTTTTTAATTGGATTTTCTTTTTAATTTTAGGTATACATTATGATCACATTCCTCATTGAGAATTTGTACCTGTTCATGATATATCTTGATTCTTTTTTTCCCATTCCCCTGACCTCCCTACAACCCCCAAACTCCATGCAGCAAACTCATAAATAGCAAGGCTGTTTTGTGCCTTTATAAAGCTCTAAGTACCCATTTCCTAGGTGATCTTGCAGTGAAGGCACCTGGTCTGCAGTGTTACCTGGGTCCCTCTACCCTGCATTCTGACCTGTGACCACTTTTAGGTCTGGTGTCCCCTGCTCTAGAGAAGTCAGGCCTCTACCAAGACCACCTCTGTTCTATATTCTTTATCTCTGTACCACACCTTATTGAGGAGCCTGATGGCTGTGGAGTTCACAAACAGGTGCCAAGTTGGGTGGTGGAGTAGCTGAAGCTACTCAGGTCAATACCACTTTGCTCTGTACCATCCACTCCCTTCAGCCATGGCCAGCACCTGTATCTGCCTGGGAAGCCAACCAAGAAAAGCACGCTCTGCCCTGGGCACAGCCTGAATGGTTGGGAGGGGACCCTGGGCTTGAGCACAGACTGGATGCCTTTTCTTCCTCATCAGCTTCCCAGCTGGTGATGTCTGAATGTGGACTTTCAGTGGAACTGTAGATACTATGCCAGAAGAGGTTCTAGGGGCAAGGGACACAGCCCTGTCTTTCTGTCTCAGGCAGTGGTACCCCCAGGTATCATTTTTGAGGCAACAAAAGTGTCTTAAAGTGAGGCCATAGTGATGATTGGCTGCTCTGAAATACACAAAATTACTGAGTGTGTATTCTACATAGGCAAGTTTTGTGGTGTATATATAATCATTTTTTTCAATGAAATTGTTTATAGAAGAGTGGCAAGCCCTAAAACCTGCTATAACACCCCACATTTGAGATTGGTGAACTTTATTAAAATACATGAGATCTCAGATTAAAAAATAGAATAGAACATATCAGAGTAAAACATTGGAGTAAGAGAAAAACATTTTAATGGATATATGTACACATGTGTGCATGTGTGAATGCATGCATGTGTGTGAATGGGAGTATGTATGTGAATATGCACATCTGAAAGAATGTATGTGCCCATGTGTGAATCCATGCATTTGTGCACTTGTGTGAGTGTGCACGTGTGTTAGTGTGTGCACTGGGTGGCAGTACAAACGTTCCCTGAATTGGGCCATTCTGAAAATGTCTGGTGGCTCCAGGCTGCTGTGTGGCACACTTAGCTACAGTTGGGTATCCACTGCTGCTCTTCCTTTCTAGAGACAAGTGAAGGACAACAGCAGCGGTGCTGGTCTGTTCTCACACATGGAAATGTGGAAGACACTCTCCCTGTCTCCCCTGTGCCAGTGCGAGGTGCACAGCATCAAATTAAAATCTCTCTTCCAGTTTGATGAGCACCGCACCCACCATGGGACCAATAGCTGCCCTGTCCTCAGGAAAAATGTGCCCTTAGCTTCTGGTCCAGAGGCTTCATAATGTTTACTTTCTGTCCTTTCTGCTTGATATCCTTCTTCTTGTGTGTGGTTCTGAACATCATAGTTTACACCAGCTGCCTGCACTAGGACTCTGGTGGAAGGCTGTCTTAACAGATGCTGTAGCCTGAGTCGCTCAACTTCAAGTGACTGGGGACCTGGAAGGGGAGGGGCCTGGAAGGGCAGGGCCTGGACAGGGGCAGGACCATGACTATTGCTGGGCAGTGTGGTGAGAGACCTCGGCCACTGCCCACTCAGATGCAGACTTTGCCCTCAATCAAGGTAAAACAGTTGGGCATGGTGGGATATACTTGTAATCTCAGCATTCTGAGAAGCTGAGACCGGAGGATCAAAAGTTCAAGCCCAGCCTGGGCAATTTAGCAATTTAGTAAGAGTGTCTTAAAGTAAAAAAATAAAAAGTAGGCTAGTTGCTGGGTGTGGTGGCACATGCCTATAACTTGAGAGGTGGAGGCAAGAGGATTGCTGTGAGTTTGAATCTAGCCTAGGCTACATAGTGAGTTTGTGGGCAGCTGACCTACATCGCAAGACCCTGTCTCAAACAACAACAACAAAAAAGTGTACTAGAGATACAGCTCTGTGGAAAGCCCTGGGTTAAACCCCCCGTACCCCTCACCCCCCCCATGGATGTAAATGATGTCATCTGTACCTGGTGACCTTGGATCAAGTTGTCAGCAGCTCTGGAGTGAATATTTAATATTTTGTGTAGGCCTTCTGTGTGCAAGGACGGTGCAGGACCTTGAACACGCTGTCCATTGCTAGCACAGTGTGGCCTTTTCTCTCCTGGAGCTCAGGCTGGGGCTGGACCTTGTCTGGTAGGAGAGCTGTTAGAAAGCTGTGAAGGGCAGAATGAACAGAAATCCCAGCCAGGAAAGTTGGCTTCAGTAATGACTATGGGGTGGGAATTTCTGAACCCATCTCTCTTGGAGATAAATTACATTATGGGTGACAATAATGATAATGATGATCAACTACTCAAAGCTTTTGTTTCAAGTTCATACCAACAAAATACAGTTGTGAGCCATATGGTGATGTTGGCTGACAGTGGACCACATATGGGACATGGGTCTGTGCAGTGCTATTGGCTGTTGGAGATGGAACTATCCCAGCCTGTGTAAGGAACTCTGTGGTGTCTGCAGTGACAGAATCACCTGGTGGCATGTCCCCTGAGCATGTTGCTCTTCCTAGGTGCAACCCGAGCCTTAGGGATTCATTTGGCTCCGGGAAAGGCCTCTGTCATGCTCTCACTGGGTGGTGGCTCCCTACACCTCGCTCTGTCCTTTCCTCTGTAGGTGAGGACTCAACTCTTCCCCCCAGAAAGAGCTGCCCCTGTTTATTTGCTTATTTCTGCTCAATATTCATTTGTTGAGTGGATAATTCCTGTGGAATTATCAGTATTATCAGTTACAAATCAGCACTACAGAAAAGGACACAGCATCCTTTCTGTCTGGAAGCTGGGAACTGCTCCGAAGGGAACCCCTGGACTTGACCAGACAACCAGACCGTATCTGTGAGGTCTGGCTAAATGCACAGTGATGGCCAGCATGAAGAGTGTGCTCCCAGCCTCTCACTCTTTGAGGAGAGAAGTGGTTCTTGATGCTCTGTGGGTTGGATGACTCTCTGCCCCTTCAGTGTCTGCACCAAGTGTGAGCTGGCTGGACCACTGTTCTCTTCCCACCCAATTCCCTGGCTCTGAATCGCCATTCTCTCCCTGACCATCTTTCCCACTACCTTCATAAAATCATTTTTTGAGGACCAATGGTTAAGTTCTTTATTAGAGTTTGGGATGCTTGTAGTTGTGGCTCAGAATGAGAATGTCCCCAAGCCTCATAACACTCATGATGGGGAAGGAGTTGGAAGCTGACTGAATTATGAAGCCACATGGCTGACTTGTTTCAGGAGATGGACCTGCTTGAAGGAGATGCATCCCTGGAGCTGTGATCTGGATGGGTTCATCTTCTTTGTTTTCCGGCCACCATGATGTGAGCACCTTTTCATCTACCATGTCTTTCTACCACCCTGTTCCTACCTTGGAGTCAGCTGACCATAGAATAAAACATGAGCCAAAACAGTCCTCTCCTTTAAGTTGCTGGTGTCTGGTATCTTGTCCCAGCAGTGAGGAAAATGTCTGACCCTGGTTTTAACTGTCAGAACCCTGCCTGGGAGAAGAGCTTGGATACCAACAGGCAAGCTGTGTTCTCATGAGCTAACTTCTCTGTTCTGTGTTTATTGTACCTGTCACCATGACATTAGCTGCCCCACAGCTGAAACCTACTTCAGGAACCAAACGTGATCCCAAGTTACCCTGTGTGCAGCAGGGGTGTTAGCTATTTTTTTCAAATCACCTTGTTCATGTTAAAAACATGGCTGTGGGTTTTCTTCTTAATCCTTTCATGTGCTCTCGGAGTTTGTAAGATTTGGGGTAATAAACAAGAGCATTCTTTGAAAAAAGTGTGGAAATGGGGCCGGGGATTTAGCTCAGTGGTTCTGGCGCCTGTCTTGCAAGCGCAAGGACCCGGGTTCGATCCCCGGTTACCACATACCATACTGGGTGTGGAGACTCACCCCAGTAGCAACCAGTATCACATACCACAGTGCCAGGCGTGGTGGCTCATGCCTGTCATCCCAGCACTCGGGAGGCAGAGGCAGGAGGATTGCTGTGATGCGAGTTGGAGGCTGAGCCCAGGGCCAGCCTGAACCACAAAGCAAGACCCTGTCTCAAAAAACCTAAAAAAAAAAAAAAAAAAAAAATGTGGAAATGGAGTTTTGGGAAATGCTGAATCAAAGTTAAATATTTTATTTTATTATATATATATATCATATATATTAAATTTTATGAAAAAGCAAAATAAAAATAAGAGAGTAACAATATTTAAAACACCATGTAACATTATCTTCAGATTCTCTTACAAAGAAACAGGTAGTAGCATGTCGGCGACTGTTCGTGGTGTAGGGCCTGGGATCGCCGAAGACAGGAATGAACGGAGTCGGAATGGACAGACAACACACGAACACAAGAGAGGTTGTGATGTTGTAAATTTACTAAGCCTTTTGTGCTCTTTTTTATACATGATTTTTTGGCTTTGTGAAATAAGGGTGATTGTTACAGGTTAACAAAAGTTTAAGGAAAAAACAAGAACAGAAACAGAGCAGTGATCAATCATTTTGACATTGTGTAAGGTCGTGTGAGACAGTGATGATTTTCCCATGACCACAAAAATCTGTAGATCAGTGTGTTTTGTACACAACTTTTCTAAGGAAATGGATCTTTGTTATTTTTTTAATCTTGTTCCCATAGATTTTATGTGAGCATTAATTTATTTTTTTGTACTTGATGTATTTTTGTCAGGTGGCCATGTTATTTTTATTTCACCTGAAACTATTATGTCTAATAAGGTGTTTTTTGTTTATGTTATTTTTGTTTGGTGAGAAAGTACAGAACAGTTCACAGGGAAAAACAGAATAGTTTAGAAGGGAGAAAGCGGCTTGTTTTTACATACTGTTGGGCTAACTGTGCGCCTCCTGGCGAAGCATACTCAACTCAGGCTCTAGGCCTGGGGAGCCTCAAGCCTCAAGCACAGGGGTCTTCCGCCCGGGACCACAGTCCATATTTTGTCACGCCTTATTTGGCGGGGGCATGGCAGTAGCACAAATTTTTTCTTTTTATTGAACTAAGTAAATACACATCTCTTCACAGGGATGACTCCATCCTAGATTCCAACATGGTAGTATACTGTGATGGCTACCTATTACCTTGTAACAAATTACCCAAAACTCAGTGGCTAGAGACATGACTAGGCACTCCTGGCCCCTGTGGTGTGGAGTCTGTCAGTGTAGCGCTGGTGGTTCTGGCTCAGGGTTGTTTTTTTTTTTTAAAGTTTTTTTGAGACAGGGTCTCGCTTTGTGGTTCAGACTGGCCCTGAGCTCAGCCTCCAACTCGCATCACAGCAATTCTCCTGCCTCTGCCTCCCGAGTGCTGGGATTACAGGCATGAGCCACCACGCCTGGCACTGTGGTATGTGGTACTGGTTGCTGCTGGGGTGAGTTTCCACGCCCAGTATTGTTATGTGGTTACCGGGGATCGAACCCGGGTTCTAGTGCTTGCAAGACAGGTGCCAGAATCACTGAGCTAACTCCCCGGCCCCTGGCTCAGGGTTTTGGTGAGCTGCAGTTAGTTGTCTGTGGCGGCTCTCTCACTTAGCATCACTTGCACTGTTTCACTTGCTGAGTTGGAAGAGCCACTCCCATGGTGCTCTGCCAACTGCAGGTGGCTTTTGGAGGGCCCTGGGTCCTCTGTCCACAGAACTCCCCATGGGTCTTGGGAACAGTGAAGCTTCTCCAGAGAATAAGGAGGAAGCTGTAGTGTCTGCTGGAGTGGGACCTGGAGCTCACACAGTCTCCTTGACTCTGGAGCTCTACAAGGGCGGGAGGCCCAGGGCAGGGTATCTGGGAGGCTGGAGGTGCACGGCCTTTGGTGGAGTCCAGTGTATGTGGCTTCTCAAGCTTGCTGCTCCTCAGATCATCACAGAATTTTGTTTTTCAAGAAATGCTCATTCTGGTGTATACGGAGCCTACTGTTCAGCCACCATGCTTGGTCCCACCCTTTGCTCAGGGTAAGCTGCTGCCCACATCCAGCAAGGTGCCAGGGGCTCCCTGGCATTATTGGTGGTGAGTGTGTGCCTGTGTGGAGTGTGGAGCCACGGTTGTGACAGGAGGCTGGACAGTTGCACCGTGCAGTGCTGTGGAGGTGGGAGCTGTGGCCACGCCCTGTACTGGGCAGCTTCCAGGCACTCCCGTGATACCCTGTGTGCACTCCTGTGGCTGCTCCCTCCCTGTGGCACTGAGTCAGGGCGGAAGCTTGTCCTCTTTATCTCTGGTGGTCACTGCTCCAGGCTTTCTCCTACTTTTCGATTCTTCACACCTGAATCTGAGTTCCTTTTCCACATAAAGCCCTGTTCCTGGTTTTTCTTTCACGAAAGCATTTGGTGGTCCAGTTGGGAAAATCTCATGATCAGACTTCTTCACCATCTGCAGCAGAAATTGCTTAGTGCTCTGGGCTATTGCAAGGGTCTGCGAACAGGGTCTGCGGCGCTTGCTGGAAAGGCTGCTCCCCTCTCCTGTAACCAGATTGGCCAAACCTCAGGCAGGAGAACGATGACACGGTGACTTAAGTAGTACCACTGGAACCTCCCATCATCACAGGTCCATCCCCACATGTGCCTGCTCAGGAAGAAGTGCAGCCTTTGCCCTAATCCAGCTTCCTGTGCACAAACAGAGAGCCTCACTCCCTGTACCCCTGAGGGGGTCCTCTGTAGCTACCTACGCCCTTCCTTGCACCTGCCTTGCTTGCCCTGCTGTGAACGGGCTCCGCCACTTGCCTGGTGCTCACACTGCAGGGAATGTGAGGCCAGTGAACCAGCTCTGATGGGTGTAGTGCTGATGGGGAGGTCCCAAGCCACCGAGGATCTCAGAGTCCAAGAAACAGCACATTGAATGTGTGTCTACTGCTGGGTGCATGGATGGTGGTTGGACCCTTCTCCATGATGCCTGATGTCATCTCTTCTCACTTCTTCCCATCTGCCTCCCCCTCTCAATGTCTGCCTCTCTCTGCCTCTCCGTTTTCCCCGCACCATGAACTTTCCCTCTGTTCGCTTAGAGCAGACTCCTGGACAAAGCTTCCTTCTCTGTGGCCTCCTTCCCCATGGGTCACTTCCTTCCTTCTGGAACAGCAGCTCTTTCACTGGGTGTCTGGGAAAACAATCCCTAGACAGGGTGGTTCTGGAAATCCTTACCTCCCTCTGTGTCACAGGCTCTACACTTGAGTGACACAGCTTTTTTCCTCTGCACAACTGATTGAGTATCAAGGTTATTATGACTGAGATAAAAGGGTGGTTTCTAATTTTGGTAACAAGAACAAAGAGGACCCATTACCAACAAAATGTTCCTTGGGTACTTTGAACTCTTGTCTGAGGCCCCAGAGCTTCCCAGCAAGGGCCATCTCCCCTCCAGGAAACAGATCTAGTTTTCACTTGTTGATACTTTTTCCTAAAATATCATGCCACCATTTCCGCCCTGATTGTGTGGAGGAGCTGCTCTATGTGCTTTTCCTGAGTGAAGAGTGATCCAAATGAAGCCTGGAAATAAGAGACAGAGAGGGAGGGAGACAGGGATTAAGTGAGTCACTTCAATCTTACTGTCACTGGTTTACTGTCACCCCACAAGCCTCCCCTCTTGGAGCAGCTCCTGGAAGTCTGGAGACACTGGGCCACAGACAGAAAGCTTACTTCTGGATTCACCCACTTGCAGAGCCAGTGGCCTGAAAGGACCATGATCTACAGTAAAGATACCCTTTCCTGGAACTGGTGGGATAGACTTGCTCCCAGACTGTGAGATGGCAGACCTCTGGGCCACAGAGTTGGATGGGCGGGAGCCCGGGTGATGACCAGCAGTACCTGGTCACCTGGGCCAGGTCTACAAGTCTACAGCCCACTGACCTTGTCAGAGACAAGTGACAATGTGTTAGGCTGTCTTTGCTTCTTTCCAGAATTGGGTGCCGGGACACAGCTGCAATGGACAACCATCCTGCTGCACAGTCATTTGCATGGGGCTCTTGCATTTGAGTTTGGACTGGGATCCAGGACCCCACTGCTTTGGCTCAGTCCTCCCTTCCAAACATCTCCACTAGACTACTGGGCTTGGTCAGGGACCCATCGTCTCCCCTTCACACTGCACAGAACTCCTGGCTCTCTGTGCAGTCATTGCCCAGCCCTCGAGCACCAGAGGAAGCTTCTGATCGGTCCTCTGCTCTGGCCTCACTCTTATAGGAAGATGAACCACAGAACATTCAAGAGTAGGGGGCCTCAAAAGCCATCCAGCCTCACTTCCCGACTGCAATGCTGAGGAGACTCAGGCCCAGGCACCTGTTCTGGAGACAGAGCTGGGTAACTGCAGGCTTGCCCTGGAAACAAGGCCTCCTGGTGCCAGACCCCCAGTCTAGCTTATTTTCTTGTACACCATGCTGCTTGCATACGTTTTGGAAAGATTAGAAAAACCACAACTAAAGAACAAAACAAAGAGGGTTTTCTTGTTAAACACCATCTACTCTGGACCCTGGGTTCTCCAGGATCACCCCCTGGTCTGGTTAACGGTTCACCTCCTATGATGGTTCATTTTGATTGTGAACCTCACTGAGCGAGACATCTAGAAAATCAGTAAAGCTCACTCCTGTGTATGTGCAGGAGGCGCTTCTACAGAGGACTGCATGTGTCAGTCCTGTCCTGAATCTGGGTAGAACATCAGTAGCTGGGGACCCTGGTGGGGTGAAGCACAGAAGGAAGTCTGGTAACATGTGCTCTCTGGCTCCTCTGCCTCTGTCCACCGGGAGGGGAGCAGGTTTCTTCACTGCCCTGTTCTGCCTCCACATAGCCAAGAGTCTACAGAGCCAGATAACCTTTCAAGGGCTGAAACCTCTGAAATCTTGCACAGCAATAAACCTATCCCACTTTAAGTTGGCTTTTTTTTTGGGGGGGGGGTTGGTATTCTATCACAGTGACAGGAAGCTGAGTGAGACAGCCCTGCACAGAGGCTCCACCCGGGCTCTTCTGAGTCCCATCCTGAGGCTCCACCTCTCAGGACCTCCGTCCCTGGTGCCACAGCTGAGGCCTTTCCCCTGGGCTTTCCCTGGCTCTGCACGAGGAGCTGGCACTAACTGTCCTCAGGTGGCCCCCTGAGGTGTCTCTCATCCTCTTTCTGTGTCCCTGGTTGCACCAGGGAGAGCACTTGAGCCCAGAGGGTGGCACCAAGGAGGGAAGAGGCAGCGTTGGACACATTCCCCTCATGAAAGTCCTCAGTGCTGGAGACTCTATGGCTGCTCAGAACTGTGTGACCATCTAAGCTGCAACTCTGACTGAGGAAGAGACAGATCCACGTGCGCCACCTTGTGACTTCATCATCTCCAAAAGCCCCTGTTCCTTGCCCCACACCATGGCATAGGATTTTGGAAGCATGAGAATATTGAATACATGGGCCTGACTCTTGTATTGCTGATACTTTTGCTGTTCATCTCCTAGCCTGGGTCTGACTGAACCATCAGCATCAACCCAAAGGTTCCCTGATGTGTGCAGCCTGCCACACAGAGGTCTGGTCTTAATTCTTAGAGCCGTGTTGACAGCTAAGGGCACCACTCACTGTTTTGCCTTGTCTGTGCCCATGGGGACAGCGAGGACAGGAGCCTTGGCTTGTGCTCCTTTTACCTTCTGCGTAAATGCTGGGTTAGCATTTGTCAAATGATGATTTCTTGAATTCAGCTATTTCTAGACAACAAACCCATGTGAATGTCTATCTCTGTCCCACGTCCAAAACAATTCCATGCCTCACCTGGACATTTGTGCAAGCCATGATGCCAGCTGTAAGGGCAACTCAGCAGCTCCTGAACAGAGCTGACACTCACTGGCTACCAAGTGCAAGGCCAGGATGTTTGACCCCAAGAACATTCATTCATTTGTTTGTTATTTGAGACAGGGTCTTGCTATGTAACCTAGGCTGTCCTTAAACTTGCGGTGAACCTCCTGCCTCAGCCTCCCAAGTGTTGGGATTACATGTGTGTGCCACCACTCCTACATTACAAGATATCTGTTGACTAATGGGCAGTTACCAGATTAGCCCACACTAACGCATTAATCAGAAGGATTCTGTTGTGAGAGCAGCTTGGTTCCTTTACCCAGCAAAGCTGACTCCCTTCAGCTGAAGGCTCCTTCCTACAGTAGAGCTTTGTCCGTGCAAATGTAAGTGTACTTACAATGCTTGGCTTGATTTCTTTTCTATTGTTTCTAAACCAAAAGATCTTGCGCAGCATCACCTAATGTCATTTGGGTTTTCCTGAATCTTCCAGAATTACCAACGATAGGCAAATTCTGAAAATGTTCTTGCAAAGAAGTTCTGTGGACTCTCATACCCATTCATCCCTGGCAGACAAGGTCCTGGGTGGTATGGGGCCTTATTGCAAGTTCCAGAGCAGAGCTTCCATGGACACACCCTCCTGCTCCCACAAGCTCACCTTCCTGAGCCCCCTGAATCCCAACACTGCACAGATAGGCCTGGGGCTTCTCTTGCAGGTCACCAGGTGATGCCTCTCCCTCAGGATTCATTTGCATATGAACATGCACACTGGCACCTCACTTTAGGTGGAAAGGTAGGATAAAGGAAGTGACCACAAATCAAACATTCTGGAAACATCTGCTTCTGCCTGAACTCTGTGGACATCTGTGTGGTGGGGGCCACAGTCTCCAGCTGCTCCCTGAACAGGGCTCCTCCAAGGCAGTGTGAGCTCCGAAGCTCCTCTGCCCTTGATTGCAGCACTCGGGGGCCACCAGCTGCCCTAGCCCTCAGGTGTGGGAGGCCATGCAGGGTGCAGGGAGGCCATGTAGGGGAATTGAGAGGCAGTGTGTGCACAGGGTCCAGAGCATGGGAAGACCATGAGGGTCTGAGTTCAATACAGCTGGGCAGAGTACAGCCTCTTTCCCCACCTGTGCTGGGAAGATGCTCAGCTCTCTGCCCCCCTGTGGCCTGTCCAGGGAATGATGGCTTTGGTGGCAGTGGTCCAGATCCCTAGAAATAAGTCAGCAGCTGGCTTGAGTTTGTTTTCTTGAGTGACTGAACCCTTATAAGAGGGGAGGGTGTAGCTCAGAAGTGAACTGTTCCCATAGCTGGCTGCATGGTCTTTGCTTGGGGTCTTATTTTTCTTTAAATGGACTTTTTTTTTTTTTTAGACAGGGTCTTGCTTTGTGGTTTAGACTGGCCCTGAGCTCACTATGTAGCCCAAGCTAGGCTCAAACTCACAGCAATCCTCCTGCCTATGCTACCCGAGTGCTGAGATTACAGGTGTGAACTGCCATGTCCAACATTGTTATATGTGGTACTAGGGACTGAAGTTGGGACCTTGCTCTTGCAAGGCAGACTCCAGAACCACTGAGCTAAAATCTCAGCTTATGGACTCATTTTTATACACAAAATCCTTTTTAAATATATTGATAGAAATGAAGCATTATAGGTAAAACTGTAAAGATCATTTCAAGTAATATCTGGGGAAAAACAAACAGACAAAAAACACAAGCTGGCTATAGGTACCTCGGTTTTTCAAGGACTCTTTTTTTTTTTTAATTTTTTTTTTTTTTTTTTAGGAAAATAGCATCCATTGTTTTGAGGGACTGTTGAACACTGGACTAATTGGAATTGGCTGCATGTTTCTGTCAGACCTAGGGGTCCCATCTGTCTGGTTATATGAGGAGGGATTCCTTGAATTGTTCCCAGGAGGCTGCAGAATATCCAGGGGAGACAGAGAGCAGCCCTTAGGCATCCCTTAGCCAGGAATACAGAAGCCAGGGCTCTTTGTCCAGAAGAAGCCACAGAGTAGCCTTCTCCACACACACACAACCCCTTCTGCTCAGCCTGACTGCTCGCCAGGACCATTCCACACCTGGTCCAAGTGAGCCAGATGCCATCACTCATCGCTCTTGTTTCCCAACATCCCCACAGGGTAACATCAGGGCAGCATGTGGATGTGGAGAGGCTGTGTGACAACTCGTGTCTGCAGCTTGGTGACACTGCACAGGGCTCCAACTCGATTTGCAGCCTGATCTGTCCTCAAGGTTTCTAAGGAATGAGTGAATGAATAAAATATAAGGGTTTAGAATGAGCCCAAGGTGTGCAGGACTGAGAAGGACAAGCAGCCCTGTGTGTACCAAGGATCCTTTCAGGATAATCCAATATGAAAAATAGCTGCTTCAGCCACATCTGCTGGCAGGGCCTGAGAAAATGGGGACTATAAAGTGAAATGAGGTATGTAGGTGAGCAAGATGAAAGCCTGCAGCTTGGGAAGAATATCAGCCATTGTGGTGGGGAAGGGCACAGCAGGTGGGAGGCTGAGTGATGAGCGCCAGGGAGCCCAGCCCCTGAGGGAAAATCCGTAATAAGATGAGCTGTGAAGCGTGGGGGTGGTGCATGGTGGTGGTGGAGGCCTCCTGGTTCCAGCGGGGAGGCTGCTGATACAGTGATGCACGCCATAGATGCTCAGTAAATGCTTGTGTCGAGCTGCATTGTAAAGGCTGGTTAGTGAGTCACAGCCTCCACGCTTGCTGCTGCTGGTACCAACCCTGTGAGCTGTGGAGGGAGGACTCTGCTGGTGGAGGTGCCTGTCTCAGAAGCCCTGCTGCCTGGCTTGTTGCTGCCCCCTTTGCCCTGGCAGTTGGATAAGCTGTCTCTTCTCTTCTGTCCTAGCTCAGACTGCAGGGTGACCATGATGACCTCTAGCTGCCCCTTGTTTCCTACGGTCTCGCTCTAAGGATAAATAACTGGAGAAGTCCTGTCTGGCGTCCCCATTGAAAACAGCCCCCACTTCCTCTCCGTCCCTTGTCTTTTGGCTAAACAGTCTCCTCCTAGTCACTCTATTTCTGTATTTAATCTTCCTTTTCTTTTCCCAAGGCTCACCCCAGTCTCACACCCTGGCATGGGGTCACAGGCCATTTATGCAATTGGCTGCAGCCCTGCAGCAGGACTTTTGTGTGAAAAAAGTTCTGGTGGGTCTTCAGAATCTTCAGGGGCTGAGGTGGAGCTGACTTCTCCTCCAGAGCGGGGAAGTTGCTGGAGCCTTCAATCCCATCCCGCAGGTGTCTGAGGAACATGGTGGGTGTGCCAGGAAAAATCAAGAGGATTGGGGTTGATATAGAAAACAATATCGGAGGTGAAATAAAAAATATTGTATCTCCCAGCCTGTTGGCTGCCTGATACATTGAGCTTATTTTCTCTAAAAATTGAAGAACAAATTCTAGGAACCACAGAGGTTAAGAGTAGGGAGATATTTATTGATAGTTAAGCTCCTGAGAGACAGGAAGGGAGCTGGCTAAGTAGCTTGGAGACTCCATTCCATAGAAAGATTTTATGGAGTAAAAGTCAAGTGGCTACAATGTAGGTCACAACCATGATCAATCAATAAGGTTGCAAGTACAGTCACTTAGGTAATAGTGGCCCAATTGGGAAACAGGTCATGTAATAAGTGTGGGTGGAAAGTTCAAAGACTTCTTCTAAGTAATGGTGGGTCCAGAGGTCGCTGGTCACCCACTGGGGTGTTTGATGTCTATCTAGACTTCATTAGGCCCAGTGTTTGTTCTTTGAGGGAGTATACAGGCCTGGTTATCTTGTCTTTATCTTGAGACTGGTCTCTAACAGATGTGTCTCCGGCCGCAGTTGCGATACGTTTCACCTTTGTCCTGACCCTCTCAATGCCCTAGCCCTGTCTGGCTGCCTATAATATTTCTACCTAACTCAGCTGTCTATAAGAGTGACTTACCCCGTATGTAGAGAGGAGGGGAGCAGGAAGTGGGAGCAAGGCCAAACCCAGGACACCAGGGCCTTTAGTCAACGGGGGGAACCATGCCACCCCACCACTATCCTGCATAGACACAGCATTTGCATAGCTGGTGGCCGTGGAAATTTCAGGGACTCCATCCCTATCCCCTGACCCTGACACAGAGGGCTCAGTGGTCCTGGAACCAGGGTCCTCTCTGAAACAAGGCTGTCCTGAGCCAGACTGTAGCCTGTGTTACTGGAGGACTGGTGATCTCACAGATGAGTCTTTTGTTCCCTAAATCTGGTCCCCAATTTGGGCTACTCTGAGGAGGAAATGAATGGCTGAGGCCCTGGATCATGTGTGACCCCTAAGATGTGTCCCAGCCCAGGTGGCCTGGAGCTGTTTTGCCTAACATGAGATTCTATGGGGAAACCGTCAACAGGGCTGAGCAAACTTGGGACTGATTTAAACTCTGACAAAGGACTCTCTGAGCTCAGACCTGGCTCAAGGCAAATGAGCTGGCCTTCTCTGCAGTCTCCTTGCTGGCCACCCTGTGGGCCCCAGGGACAATCCATAGAAATGTGTATCCGTGTGTATCCAGGGACTTGTTCTCTGGCTCTTTCCTTCCAAAATGTTCCCGGGCCATTCTCATCTTTCAGAAAAGAGACATTATTTTTGCCATATGTACAGAGAGGAGCCAGGCCCAAGAGTAGTAAGGACTGCCAGCGCTCAGAGCCCTGTGACATATGTAGGAGAGGGCAGTATGGCCCCTGCTGTGTTCACAGCAGGGGAGAGAGGAGGGGCAGGATGGCTGGTGATAGGAAGCAGGAAGGAGTGGATTTTTATTTTATATTAACAGGCTCTACAAACAAATAAAAAAAGGAACCAGCTAAAAACCAAAATTTAAAATTGTTAAAAAAACACATCACTCCATATCTTAAGAAATAAAAATAAAAGATTGTTACTACAGAAATGGGACCCACATGTTGTAATTCCCTCCTCAGAGGTCTAGCATTCATTTGCTCTTGTCTGTTTCATGCTTGCTTTTCTGTATTCACTGCATAGGTTTCCACTTGGATGTGATAAACTAGATACAACATGGTTTGGTCTTGTAGATTTTCTTTAAATGTTTTTCTACTGTATGTAAGGTTCTGCAAATTGCATTTATTTATTTATTTATTTATTTATATTGCTGTACCAGGGAGTGAACTCAGGATGCAAATTGCTTTTAGAAAATAATGACAAAAATATAATGTAAAATTAATTCTCTCAATAATTTCCAACTGTGCTATACAATGTTATGCACAAGTCGCTGCAGTGCTACACACCCAGGACATCCTCCAGGCACAGGATGTACAAATTCCTCCAGAGGAACCCAGTTTCCAGGTCTTCTGTGTGTAAGCCCAGAGTAGGATTCTTGGATCTTGGTAGTTTTATTTTCAGTTTTTTAAAGAATACTGTTTCTCATAGCAGCTGCAACCTTTACATTCTCAATAATATGTGAAACTTCCATTTTATCCAGGACCAGGGTGTTATTTTCTGTTTTTCTTTTTATAGTAGCCATTCCAATAGCTGTAAGGTGGATTTCACTGTGGTTGATTTTCATTTTCCAGTTGATTAGTGATGTTAAATATCTTTTTATGTGCTTGTGGGCATTTGTGTACAGTCTTTGGAGAACTGCCTGAGTCATTTTCCAAAATAACCTTATTTATTTTTGTTATTGAGTTGTAGGAGTTCCTTAAGTTTCTGAATATTAACTCTGTATCATATATATGGTTGGTGACTCTATTCTCCCATTGCATAAGTTGTCTTTTTACTCCATGGATTGTTCCACAAAAGTTTTTCAGTTTGCTGCAATCCCATTTGTCTATTTTTGCTTTTGTTTCTGTGCTTTTAGTGTCATAGCCAAGAAATCCTTGCCAAATTCAATGTCATGAAGCTCTCCCTTATGCTTTCTTCTATGAGTTTTATATTTTCAGCTCTTACATTTAGGTCTTTAATTCATTTCGAGTTAATTTATGTATATGGTATATGGAACTTGCTTTTTAAAACTTACTTTGTGTTTGAGATTCATACATGTCAGTAGTGTACATGTAGCTCTGGCTCAGCAGATGGTAACCACTACTGGCTGAATGGAGAGCATGGAGTAAGACTGAGAGAGTCTCATTTAAAGATCTAGAGTTAAGAGTGTCGGAAGAGTGTTGGGCTGGGATTGCAATGAGGAGTCTGCAGGGCTGAACAGGAGCAGCTACTTGGGCTGCAGAACTGGCAGGACCAGGGCCTACTCAAGCTGCAGAAAGAGGCTAAGGACAAAGAGGCAGCAGCTCTTGGGATAGAGAAGAGCCTTGGACACTCTGTACCCAGGCCTTCACCCTGCAGCCTGACATTTTGAGTCTGGAGCTGAGTAGCAACAGCTTCTGCCCAGGAGGCTCAGCTCAGTGCAGGATGACAGGGTGTGAGTTCTGTAGGACTTGGAGCTTTGGCTTTGAGACACTCTCTGTGCCACAGGCTTCAACATCAAAATGGGATTTCAGGTCCTGAGTTGTGGTTCCTCCTCTGCAGACTGTGATAGTCACAGCTGGTCAAGTGTGAGTCCTCAGTAGATATTGTTGACAGGGCTGAGGACAGGATTGTGTGGGCTGATCGACATATCAATCATTATTAAAGTCACTATAACAGCCTCGTAGTCAGTGCACAGAAGCAGAAAGGTTATGGGTGCCAGGTACAAAAGCTGGGAGAAGAAAACTGGAGCTTCCAGCTGCCCTGCAGAGTGAGACACACTTGCCTGCTGTCCCTGGAGGGCCATGCTTGCTTGCTGTGGTCATGGATAATCTGTGTAGCCCCAGGAGGCGATGGACGTGGGAAATGATTGTGTTCTGGAGACTGGACACCCAGTTTTCCATGTTTTGCAAGGCTGCCTTTGTGAATGCTAGTCTCAAACTCTCGCAGAGTTGGGGCTGTTCGTGTCTATCTAGCTGTCACTAGCGTCCCAGTGCCACAGTGCTGATGCCCACTAGGGATGTTGGTGCAGTTTCTGGTGACTGAAGTTGGCATGGCAAGGATGACACACAGCCTCTGGGTTCTGCAGACCCCTGTGGAGTGTTAACAGGGAAGAGACTGCCCTTGGTCCTGCTGGGCAGAAGATGCTGCTGTTGGGCTCACTTCCTGACTTAGTGTGACATTTTGCCTCATGAAGTTTTGGGAAAGGCATGAAATGTGTGAGGATTTGGGGAAGGCCAAGGACCTAGGCTGAGGGCGGTGGCACCATCTCACTAGCCCCATTTTTGGAACAACATAACACAGAACATGTGGGCTCTGCTTTTGAAAGCTGCCACTTGGTTGCCATCTGTGTGTTCTATTACATAGTTTGACGTCTTGTTAGAATAGAAAGAAGTCAAAATTAGCATCAACATTTGAGGAGAAATAAAATCTCTTCCATATGCTGCTGAGCTTCGGTGGCACCTCAAAGGCAGAGCTGAGGCGGGCACCATCCGGGTACAGCCCCCACTGGCCTGTCCAGCTGCTCTTGAACAAAAATTCATTAAAATGCCTGCGTCCTCCCATTTAGCCTGCTGGGCTGTCAGAGTATAAACCTGTAATCCCTGAACTTGGGCCTTAAGCTTTTTCTTTCTTTTTTGTTTTCTAGAGATCAAGGAAAATGTAGTTACAAAAAAAGAAAAAAAAATGGAAACAAAGTTTATGTATGTAAGAAGATGGGGTTGTGAGGAGGGAGAGAAAATGGAAAAAAATGAGAATCAAGATATATCATGGACAGGTATAGATTCTCCATGTTGAATGTGATCATAATATATATCTAAAATGTACTAATAAATTCCATAAAGAAAAAAAAGAAAGACAAATGTACTGAATTTAATATTGATAAAAGCTAGTTTAAATGATTTATGACACAGATTGAGATAGAAAGGTAATTTTCTTAATATTCATAGCAAATGGACAGCACACCAGGGAACTAAGAAGTTAAAGTAGCCTTGGGTTGGAAGAGGCCTCTCCTTGGGCTTTTGTTGTGTGCAGAGATTAATCTGTCACGTCAGACAGCACCTTGGAGCATCAGGAGAACTGAGGACCTGTGAAAGCCGGTGGGCTGGGAAGATGATGGAAGCCATGGAGAAGAACTGTGAGTTCCGTGCCTTCCGTGGGGTTCTGGGGGTCAAGGCTGCCCGGCCAGTGGTGTATCCCTCCCCAGTCCTTCCATTCTGCCTCAACCCAGCTCCCATTTAGGCTGCAGGGACATGTAGGCTGCTTCTTCCTTCTGCCCTCCACGTCGGAAGGGTGAGAGGCTGTGACGAATGGACCTCGGCATCTTTCACAGGATGGTCCAGAGGTGGAGTCCAGACTAGGCTGGCTCTGCAGCCATCATGGACCCAAGTTGCTACTTTCTTGATGTTTGCTGTCCCCTAGCCTTGTCACACCTGCCCCACAGCCCATGGGAAGTAGCCAGAGAGGGAAAGGACACCTACTATTCTCCTCAAGTGGAGCTAAGCTGCCTGTCACTTTGCTGAACACTCCCCTGAAGGTCCACATGTGCTTAAGGGGCCAAGACTCCTAGGTGTCACAGCATGTGGGTCTGGATATACCCTTAGTCCTCCAGGGGCAGTGGCTTGAGGCCTTTATTGCAGGGAGGCCCATCAAGGCTGCCCAAGGTCACACTTTTCTAATAGTACCTCTCATTTCATCGACTCTAAATCCCATTGGGTCCTCTGTGGTGGGAGAAAGGATTTGAGAGTTGCTGGCCTAGGACAAAATCTTCAGTTAGCACCTGGAACAATTATAGACCAGAGAAGATCGGGGGGGGTCCCAGCTATGCCCTGGCCTGCCTCACAATCCTCTGCCTGCCCACCTGGAGTAGCTTCTGCCCTGGTTGGGAGTACACAGGATGGGTGGATGTCTTAGCACCTCACAGACAATACTGGGTCACCTTTGGGCCCAGGGCATCAGCCATGCCAGGAAAGCCTGGGCAGTGAGATCAGGAGCACCTGCATAGGATTTGTGGGACATCAGACCCCTCTTTTTTTGCTGTAGAATAGAGATGAGAATTCTGGAAAATCCTGAGTGAAAACCAACCAGTGAATCGTCTTGAGTCCCGGGGTAAAGTGTGGTCTCAGGAGTAGCAGTTAGTGGTCCTCATCCTGCTTCTCAGAAATTCCCATTAGGTTCTGTCTCAGTGGGTCTGGGAGCCAGTGATACTGAGAGAGGCCGCTGCTTATGTCTCAGAGAGCTGCCTCAGGTGCCAGTGTGGTTGGGGCTTGGAAGCTACATAGCTGCTTCCAGGGTTTCATGGGATTCTGTGAAGGTGTTTTAGATTGACATTTAAGTCAGCAGATGACTCTCCCTAATGCAGGTGGCCTCCTCCAATCAGCCAAGGACTTGAAGAAAAAAAGACTGAAGTTTCTCAAGGAAGAAAAATTTCTGTGGCAGATGGCCTCTGGGTTTGGACTGCGTCATCATCCCTTCCTTGGGTCTTTGGCTGCTGGCTTCCCTGCAGATTTCCAAGCCTTAGTTATGTAAGCCAATTCCTTAAATTCCGTCCATCCGTCTGTCTGTCCGTGTGTGTGTGTGTGTGTGTGTGTGTGTGTGTGTGTACATATATTTTTTGAGTTCTGTTTATGTGGTTTCAAACTCCAGTTTCAACCTACTATGGGCTTTGGGATAAGCTATTGCCCCAAATTCTTGCTTCCCTCTCTGTTATATGGAGATTATACATTTGGCACAATGCCTGGCTCTTAGAAAACTGATAACGGAAAAGTGGCCTCCATCAGACTCATGGTGATCACAGCAATGCCAGAAGAAACCTTAGGAAATCCTGCCCTCTCATTCTCCAGCACTCCCCCACACAGTGAAGGCCTCATCTTTCCTGAAAATCTCAAGGAAACAAGGCTGGATCTTTTCCAGAAGTTGTGTCACAAGGTTAAATACAAGAGTCCCTGTGGCCCTGTGCCCTCCACTCTCCTCATCGCTGGTGGGAAGGAGACCAGTGAGCGGTGGTTTCCATTAGAACATCTTCCCGTAGCTCTTCACTGGGACAGTCAGCTTTTCCTTCCTGTTTTAATTGGCATCGATCTGTTTGTTATTCATACAGTTCTCTGGAAAGAAGACAGCAAACTGATTTCCTCTCTCAGCAGCTGTATGCACTGAGCGCTGCTCTGCTCTCGGACACTCTCAGGACTGACTTGGAGTTTCTGGCTCCTCTGGGCCTGATCCGCAGGGCTGTGAGCTGGTGGGGGTAGCTGGAGCTCACACTGGTGTCATGAATGTTCTTCAAGACCGGGGAAAATCCACTTTGACATAGCTGGCTTGGGGCTTGGTTTTGCAGAGAAACCTGTTTTTCTCAGTGTCGTAGCATAGGGCACTTGGGCCATAGATCCAGCTAAAGCCAAATCTAGCCCCACCTGCTTTGTAAATAAAATTTCCTTGGGGCACTCCCACAGTCAACAGACACCTGGACTTTAGCACCTGAGAACCACGCCCGAGGGCCCAGAGCCACTAGGATGGGCCATGTTCATTCCCAAGGTCGAGCTTGATGTGAGCAGGAAGGAGAGAGAGAGAGAGAGAGAGAGAGAGAGAGAGAGAGAGTGTGTGTGTGTGTGTGTGTGTACATGTTTTCCTGTACAACTTGGGAAACACAGAGGGCAGTAGGGTATGTCAGGTGCTGCAGGCCAAGCAATCAATCGCTTTGACTTCTGTGTGCCTTCCACAGGTAGAGGAAGGCTTTATTTGCTGCTTTTCTTGATTTTCAAAGGGTCTCCGTACCTGGAGGAAAGGTGAACTGAGAGATGGAGGTGCTGAGCAGGACCCCTGCTGTTATGAGCCAGAACAAGAAAGGACACAGTGTGTCCATGTGCAGAAATAGAGCCAGCCTGGTGCTCACCTCCCTGACAGCAGTGTGAGCCTCAGATGTCACTAAGGCTGCTCCCTGGCTGCTCCCTGCTCCTCTCCAGTGAAACTCTCTATGGGTCTCTGGCCACATGCTGATTTACCGCTCAGACCCAGCCCCCGCCATGTAGATGCCTGATAGATGGTCACAGGGTAAAGGAATTAATGTCAAGTCACAGCTGCTGCCTGAGGTTTGAGGAAGAAAGCTGAGTTGTGGAAGTTGCTTTTTCAAAAGTTACAAAAGCAAATGTTGACTTGTCACTGAGAAGTAAAGCTGATCGCAGCAGTATGTAGTGTTTATTTCCTGGTAGCCACTCAGGCAATTTACTGAATGGTGGATAAAGAGAAAAGAGCCCTGGGAGTGGTGGAGATACTGCATTAGGCCCTATAAACTCTTCACAGTGCATAGCTCCTATAACCAGCATAACATTCATGAAAAGAGGCCTTGAAAGCCACCAAGAGTTCTGATATCTTGTTCTAGGCCGTTCAGATGTGGTCTAGGAAAAGGCCCACTGAAAAATTTTCTTCCTACAGAACCTAATTTCCCAATGAGTAGTTTAGACTCAGTCCAGACACATGCAGAACTACATGAGGCCCGGACAAGGACACAGGACCTCTCCCAGCAGCCTGAGCCTGGCATTCACAGATGGGAACTTCAGCTTGTAGGATCTGGGAGGTGTTGGGGGAGGTGCTGGACCAGAAGTCTCTGGAGACTCCATCATCCTCTGCTTCCTTCCTTCCTGCCTTGAGTACAGCTCAGAGAGGACTGAGGAGGGCTCTGTTCCATGCTGTGGAATGGGGCACATCCCCTGAGTGCAAGCGTGCAACCACTGCTGATGCAGCTCCTCTGGGTCAGGGCTCCAGTTAGAGGATGTGCTCATCAGCCACAATGGCCGCCAGTGACTGGACATCACCAAGGGCCATGGGCACCACATGTAATGCTGTGTTTCACCCTGGGGACCCAAAGAGCATCCATGATATCCATGCAAAGGTCAAGGGACTGAGGCTCAGATGGGGCAAATGCTTTAACCTGGTCCACATAACTATTTATGGTAGGAACAGCCTCGAAACTGGAGCAGTCCCATCCAGCACTTGCCCCATGGTTTGCGGCCCAGCTACGCTTGTCTGTGGAGTACAGGTGTGGACGGTGCAGGTGTCAGCTCCATAAGCACTTGACAGGCAAAGGCTGGAGTAGCTGCTGCTCTAGCTGCTCTATAACCCGCATAACACTCATTCTAAGTATTGAAACCCTTTGAAAATCAAGAAAAGCAGCAAATAAAACCTTCCTCTACCTGTGAAGAGCAGCAGCTACTCCAGCCTTCCAGACCCATAGGACTGGGGAGCAGATTATGAGGCCAGCTGGGAGTCTGCGGAGGTCTGAGCTGGAGCTTGTGGTCTTCAGGTTTCCTGGAGGCAGCAGCTTCATTCTCCCTGCCAGGAATACAGACTAAGATAGCACATCAACCAGTATTCATGGACTCCTTGCCATGAAAAAGGTACCAGGTTTGGTCTGGGGAACACAATACAGAGTCAAATGCTCCCAACCTGAAATGGTCCGAAATCAGAATTTAATGGAGCACAGCAAGCTCTGGGTTTCCATGCAGGGGAGGCCCAGCCTGTATTACTGCACCACGCAGAGATTTCCACATTCACTTTGCTGATTCTTCCTGCTCTGCTTTTTTTTTTTTTTTTTTTAATTTAGGTTTTTTGAGACAGGGTCTCGCTTTGTAGTTCAGGCTGGTCCTGATCTCAGCCTCAAACTCACATCACAGTAATCCTTCTGCCTCTGCCTCCCAAGTGCTGGGATTATAGGCGTAAGCCACCACGCCTGGCACTGTGGTATGTGGTACTGGTTGCTGCTGGGCGTGAGTCTCCACACCCAGTATTATATGTGGTTTCTGGGGAATCGAACCTGGGTCCTTGTGCTTGCAAGACAGGCGCCAGAACCACTGAGCTAAATTCCTGGCCCTTCTTGAATTATCTTGAAGGCTCCATTCCAAGCCCTCTTCTTTTTCTAACTTCACCTGTCTGTCCAAACTCAATTTGATCCACCCTTAGCCACCCAGCATGGACACACTCTTCAGGTTCCCTTTTTTAAAATCAACTGTAGACTCTTTCTCCCCAAATCAGGGCCTTCTCCTTTTGCTCCCAGAGATTCCCACCGTGTCTGGTCAGAGCAGTTTGCACCCACCCTAGTCTGGGTTCATTATGATTACAAGCTTCTTAGGCAATTGCCTGTCTCCTGAGGGCTCGAACGCCCTGAAAGTAACAGATGTGTTTGTGATTGTGTACACCCACCTTCAGGGTAAGGTCTAAACTCACGTAGCTTTCCAAGCTCTCTGAGGTCTGGCTCAACTCACCACTGCTTTCCTCAGGCACCTGGCACCCTCCCTGTGGCTCCATTCTCCTGGATAACAACCAGCATTCTTGTGTAGTGGGACAGCCTGTCACCCTCACCGAAAACACTCCTTGATGCTGATGCTCGGCCTTGCCTGCTGGCTCCAAGAAAGCCCTTTCTGAGCCTGCCCTTCTTGGATGTGGGGTACTATATTGCCCCTTTACCACGTGGTCTCTTCACTTTCTCCAAATTTTTCTCCTCTATCTTGTGGCTCCCACTTTCTAAACTATACTATCCAACAAAGGAAGAGAGAAAAGAAATTGAAGAAGTGGAAGGAGGGTCAGTCCCAGAAGCCTGTTTTTGCAGAGGTGATGTTGGCTGTGTACTCCACGCTCTTGTGTCAGAGATCATCCCGGGGCGGGGAGAGTTTTCCCTTCTGTGTTAGGGTACTGCAGACTCTAAGCTCCTCATCTGTTTCTGGAATCCTTCCCTTCCACTTTGCTCACAAATGCTCATCTGGGTTTGAACAGTTTGAGATAATCCCCGAGATGGTTCAAGTTAATATTTTCTTTTGTTTCAGGATTTTGGAGTTATTTTTTCTGGTGAGGACCCCAGTTCAAACCTGATGTTTCAGAATATACATCAGCACTGTGATCTCAGCTTATGGAGTTTGCTCATGTTTGTCTTGGCTTCACCACTTGAACTGTTTCGGACTCGGGGCACATATTAGAGGGAAAGCAACAGCTGGGTCCTGCACCCCTTTGTCAAAGGTTCGGTCCCTGAGCCTTGAGGCTCAATGTTGAGCAATGCACCCTGCCCTGCACAGTCCCTGTGTGCAACTCTGCAGTCTTTGAGGTTGTCTTGCTTCTTCTGTTCAACCAGGACAGTGGTGGCTGCTGGGTATGAGATAGATCAACAAGGGATAGACCTTCCTTCTTTCCCAGAAAAGCCAGAAGGGGGCGTACTTTGAGTGACAGTGACAGCTGTGCTGTCTTGGACTCTCCCCCAGGCTCCAGGAGTGTCAGCCCTGATCACAACTGGCAGAATAACAGTATCACACCTACACATACCAAACAGCAAGTCCAAGTTCAGTATATTAGATCATGCATAGCAATAACACCAGAAGTTCAGGCTGCTCACCGTTTTTTGTTTCTCAGAGCTCCTGACAACTGAGCCTCTCTGTGTGGTTTCCTTCGGCTATACCACCCAATGGGCGCTTCAAGTGCAGGTGGGAAAGGCTTGGTCCCTCTTGGTGGAGTGTAAGGGACAGCCCAGCGGGCAGAGATAGTCTCTTCAGCTCGATTCTCTCTGGTGCACAGCTTTGTCTCTCTGTAGTTTTTCTGGAGTTACTGAATGAGATGCACAGTTTGGAACAATGAGAAAACTCTACTAAATCTTACTTCTTTTACCACAGAACCTAAGAAGAGAGCTAGTAGGTTGGGGTCAGGGCTTCTTGCTGCCCAGAGAGCTTGCCTTTCTGTTATTGAGGCAGTGACATTCACATTTTATTTCCACATAAATAATTTGGAATTCTGTAGTCCACACAGGATCTAGGTGGACACTCTTGTCCCTTGGCAAACAACATGCTGGAGGCTCCTTGTAGATGTGAAGAGCCCAGACACAGAACAAGGTCAGCCTCGGCCTCAGTTTACTATCTGTAAAGTAGATAGGCAACAGAAATGGAAACTTCACAGAGTAAGGATTCAGCAAAAGCAAAAAAAATAACAGACTTTGTGAACCACGAGGCTGTGAAAATAAAAGTAGCAATTGCTTTTGACAGTGAATATTTAGGGTACAAACAGATTAGGATAAACATGATATTTAAGATGACCTTTTATTTTTAATTAAAAAAATTTTTTTGAGTCAGGGTCTTGCTGTATAGTCTAGGCTGCCCTTGAACTCATGGCCTCCTGAATACTGGGGTTACAGATGTGTGTGTCCCCATACCCAGCTTTAGGGTAGAATTTAAAAACTTTCCAAGGATCCAGGTGTGGTATCACACCCCTATAATCCTACCACTTGACAGGCTCAACCAGAAGAATTGCTGCAAGTTCGACACAAGCTTGTATTGTATAGTAAGTTCAGGACCAACCTGAACTACATAGTGAGATTCTGTCTTACCCCCTCCCCCAATAAAGCTTTAGAGAGCTTAGAGGCACTCTATACCCCTTACAGTTGGCACACTAATTGCTAACATCTATTATTACCAGCTCTCCAGTTCCCTATGGAATTGTTTCCTCATAACACCAAACTATACTTTAGTTATATAGCCACATTTTCCTCTGCTGGGAAGACTAAGGAAGTCAGAATGTATGTCTCACTACAAATGGAGGCAGACGTGCAGAATGACCAGTCAATTTCACCGAAGATGTTAACAGTTTCAAGATGGCAACAGCAGAGATCAAGCCAGTGCAGAGCTCTCTGCACTCCATATCTGGGGGCAGCAGTGGCCCCAGGAAAAGTGTCTGATGCCTGCAGTCGGTGACAGAGGACAGGGAGGTGGAGGGAGCCCTATGGAGCAAGAAGGGAGCTTGTCAGATTAGATCTCTGTGATAAGGGGAAGGAAGAAATAGCTAGATCCCTACAGAACATTGTACTAGTCATGTTTTCTGTGCCAGCCCCTCAGCCAGGCCCTAAAGAGGACAGGCAGACTGCTGGAAGAGGAAAATGCAGGAAAAAGGTTAAAAAAAAAAAAAAAGTGTAGTGGGGTCTCTAGCAGGGAAAGTAGACTGGGGAAGAAGGGCTGTGATCTCACCCTGGGGCCTGTGAGCTCACGCAGTAGCCTTCTGGGTGCATTCTCAGGCCGTGCAAAGCCTCAGGAGCCATCCAAGTCCTCCATGTCCAGGAGACCTTGAAGAGAATCCTGAACATCCTATTGCAGCGAGCTTCTGGAGAGGGACGGTTTGTTTCTTCTGGCCTTATTTAATGTTTATATGGGGTGGGGGCTTACTTTTAAGATCCCAGTAAGTCATGGCCATTTTAAAAGACTAATTTCATTTTATTTATTTATTTATTTATTTATTTATTTATTATTTTGAGACAGGGTCTCGCTTTGTAGTTCAGGCTGGCCCTGAGCTCAGCCTCCAACTCACATCACAGCAATCCTCCTGCCTCTGCCTCCTGAGTGCTGGAATTTCAGGTGTGAGCCACCACTCCCAGCACTGTGGTATGTGGTACTGATTGCTGCTGAGTGTGAGTCTCCACACCCAGTATGGAATATGGTTACTGGGGAATCGAACCCAGGCCCTTGCGCTTGAAAGACAGGTGCCGGAACCACTGAGCTAAATCCCTGTCCCACTAATTTCATTTTTAAAAGCATGTTTCTGGATGGAGTGCATGGAGATGAAAGGTGAGAGACACTCTTCTGGGAAGACATGTATTAGATGCCAGCGGTGTGCTGCCTCCAGCCACTCTGCAGAGAGAAAGAAAGAGAGAAAGAGAGAAAGAAAGTTTCACTCCCTGGAGTGAAACTATGCTGAGCTGTAGGAGTCACCCTGGCAGGGGAGCCGTGCCACAGTCCTCCTTTCTTGTCCGCCCCCTGGTACCTCTCAGCTCCGTGGATTCAGCCCTGCCTCCTTGCTACTAGCATCTCTGTTTACATCACTATACATTATCTACATCCTACAAGTAAGATAGACAGGAAAAGGGAGACAGGAGGTCCTATGGAAAAGTCTCTGATACTTTCATCTTGGTACGTGAGGACAGAGTCTTGTGTAAGACTCAGAGAATGCAGAAGGATATCCAAGAAGTGGACTGAGAAAAGTTTGCAGAACAATCATAAACATAGACAGCAGGTCCCACCTGGAGCACTTTGTGATGAGCAGGAAGACACTGCTGATGGAATGAAGGATGGTTTTTAAAGCCCTGCTATGCGTTTCACATAAGATTATATTTGGAAATGCAGGTTTTGGGAGAAACAGGCAGTGAGGAGGAGGAGCAGAAATACCAAAGGGATCTTAAAGAAATGACACTCTTGGGGTTGGGGATTTAGCTCAGTGGTTCCAGCGCCTGCCTTGAAAGCATAAGGTCCTGGGTTCAATCCGCAGTAACCACATACCAATGGTAACTCATGCCTACCAGCAGTCAGTTCCATATACCACAATACTGAGCGTAGTGGCTCATGCCTGTAATCTCAGCACTTGAGAGGCAAAGGCAGGAAGATTACTGAGTTCAGGGCCAGCCTGAACTACAAAGCAAGACCCTCTCTCAAAAAACTAAAAAAGAAAAAAAAGAAAAAAAAAAGACACTCTTAGAGGATGCTCTCAAATGCTCAGCTACAATGCCAACCAAGGATCAGGATCCAGCACTCCCATCCCGTGACCCTCTGTACTGTCTTCAGCTTGTTCTGCTATCTGTGTTGCAGGTCAAACCTAGCAGGTTCTCAAAGCCTTTGCTTCCCTGAGCGCTTCTTCCAGATTGATGTGGGGTCCATGGTGTGGGGTCCACCCTAAGTTGCCCTTTTACAAATAGAGAGAAATTAAATGTTAGTCTGTTTAGGCTGCTATTTAAAAAACACCATAGAGTGAGTGGCTTAGAATCAACAGACATTTATTCCTCAGGATTTGGGAGGTTATGACTCCAGGGTTGAGGTGTGGCTGGCAGGGTGCCTGCTGAGGGCCACTTCCCATTCTGATGGTGCCATCTTGCTGTGTCATCCTTCACAGAATGGAGGAAGGAACTTTTCAGGGTATCACATGAGGACACTGATCTCACATGATATAATCCTTTCCTAAGGCTATCACATGGGGGTTCAGGCAGGAGCTACCTCGGTGACGTCCCCCCAGTCACAAGCCGAGGAGGAGGCTGAGCCCAGCTCTGTTGCCCTGTCTCTCAACTGCAGAAACATGTGCCAAGGGACCATCACGGAACTCTGAGATCCCTGGACACAGTCTGATGACCCTTGCGCCGTGGCCCTCTCATCGCATGGAGGAGAGAACATGAGCTTCCAGATCATGAGAAGCAGCCTCTCTGCAAGATACTGACGGGTTATATTAATCTCACCCACAGAATCCAGACAGAGCCTCCGAGGGATGAGAAACAGACTCCAAGGCCAAGCAGGTGTCCTCCCAGACCCCACCCAGCCTGGCCTGTGGGTGTGCCCTCACATCCCATGCTGTTCCTCTATCTTGTGCTGAGCCAGGCGTGAGATGTGCCTCAGTGTCCCCAGCTGGCCATGCTGTGCACAGAAATTCCTGTCCTAGGTGTTTGATCAACAGGAGTCACAAATCCTAGCACCCATCCTTGTGTCCTAAATGTTTACAATAATACAGTGACTTCTGAGTTATCCAAACATAATGGCACCTCAATTTATGTTGCACAACAGAGATTTTGTTCCTCTGTGCTAGAATTTCCCCAGTGGAGCATGCTCAGACTTCCCACCTTAAAAAACTGCCTCCAGATTAAAAGGCAAAAGTCAAGAGTCCAATCCATAAAGGACACTGTACCAGTCAGTATTTACTAGAGAAATAAATATAGCATGAGATATATAAATGCAAATGAATGTACAAGAACAGCTTACAGTGGCTGCCCACAGAGTCAGGTGTGGAAGAGTCCAGAGGGTCTGTCTGTGTACTTGAGACTGAAAGATTTAGTCAGAAGTCTGGAGCTCACTGCGGTGTCCCATGTGGGTCCACATCAAGAAGACTGAAGGACCTGTGCTGGAAGCCGAAGTCAGCACAGGAAGCCAGATGACATGAAGGCAAAGGTGAAGACTGGAGCTCCTCTGAAGAAACGGAAGCAGGTCCAACCTTCCTCATTTCCCCTTTATACCATCCAGGCGAGGAGCTGCCCTAGTCTCGGGCCTCTTCGCCCTAGAGTGAAGAATTGCTGAGCTAATTTGGTTAAGCTTCTGTTAAGTAAACTCAGTTTGACACTATCAGTCAACCAGAAGAGACACTTTCGTGTGTGTGTGTGTGTGTGTGTGTGTGTGTGTGTGTATGCAATTGAGAAGTGAACCCAGAGCCTTTGCACTGAGCCAGTCCCACTTTTACATTTCACTTCTTGCTAAGTCATTCAGTTGCCCAAATTCATTACGAGGTGAATGGTTTGAAGATATCTTCAGTGACTTCAGATTTGATCAGCTGCTGCCCCAAAGAAAGGTGACAACAGTAACTTGTCTTTCAGCCTCACAGGGCTCACTGTGGCCTACAAAGTCCTCATCTTTCTCAGCCTCCCTTAATTTTTTTTTTTTTTCTTTTTGGTAATGAGGATTGAACCCAAAGACTGAGACATCTTCAGCCTTTTTTGAATTTTTATTTTAAGACATATTCTCCCTAAGTCACTAAGTTGCCTAGGCTAGGCTCAAATGCCAGAGTGCTGGCATTACAAATATGTTTCATGGCATCTGGTCTCGGGCTCCCTTAAAACATGGCCAGCAGAGGAAACTTGGGTAAAGAGGTTGTCAGCTGAGAACCTCTGAGTTACTTCCTCAAAGGGTGGGACTGGCCTGCTCCTGCTCCGTGTGACTGGGGCTGGGTCCCTGCATGGTAGCTTGTCAGGTGCTGCCTGCTCCCTGGTGACCCTCTTTGGGGTCCTTTGTTAAGCCACTGAGCTCTGTTATTCCTGGCACCAGAGTTCAGGCCGCACCAGCAGCAGGAAGCCCCTTCACCCCTTGCACTTACTTCCTGATCCCTCTGCCGCCGGTCCTATCCAAGTACTATCGGAGATGGGGGCCCCCCCATCCTGATTGTCCAGATGCCATGGAAACCTCGAGGAGAAGTGCTGTGAGCAATGCTCTGGGCCAGAATGTGATGTCAGCAAAGGTTTGAGCCCTTGGGAAGTCAGCCACAGCCACAGAGGCCCTGAAGGAAATGCAGCTGGACACTGGTCTTACTGATAAGGGTAATCTCTACCAGGAACAGTCCTGGCCAGAGAGCAGACAGGCTGTCAGGCCCACGGCCTCCCATCTGGTTCAAATAATGCTCTCTGTGACCACACCATCACCCTCTGCTCCACACAGGCAGAGCTGCTGCAAATTCTACACAGCAGGGCCTGGGGTTCTCAATCATCTATTCACTCACTCATCAAGTATTTGCTGAGGGTCTACTGTGTGCTTGGAAGCCCCTGTTCTTGAGTGACTCACATCACAGTGGGAAAGACAGACTGTACATGTGAGATGAGAGGTGCTGGTGAGCAGAGCGCAGCAGTCAGAAAAAGTGCAGTCCAGGAAGCCCCTTTTTAGGCAAACAGGCACAAGGGCCATTGCCTGAGACAGAGCCATAGAGAGAATAGCACAAACTATGTCCTGGGGCTGTCGGGGTCTTGGTGAATTGAAGGATAGAAAGGAAGCCATGTGGCAAGGTCACAGAGGGTTCAGGGCAGAGGCCAAAGGGCAGAGGTCAGAGTGGTGGATGTGTCCAGATGGTATGGGGCTACACAGGCTCAGAGCTCGAGTTTCGGATTTATTTTAACTACAGTATGAAGTCATTGGAGGATTTTAAAACAGAAGGACATGCCTGATTTGCATATTAAAAAGATCACCCAGCTGCTGTGTAAAGATGCCTTTTAAAAGCATAAAAATAGAAATAGGAAGGCCAGTTAGGAGCATTGCTGTCATCTTGGCAAGAGGTAATAACTGCTATTATCTCCATTTCAAGGAGGCCAGAGATGTAATTTATGCAAATGCACACAGCAGGTAGTAATAATGCTTTACTTTTATTTGCATAGTGATTTCAATTTTAAAAGCATTTCCACCTATATCATTTCATTTGAACTTCAGAATGACCTTGTGATAAATTATTATCTGCTTCTTAGGCTGAAAGGAGGCGTCAAGAAGATGGTACCTGGTTTAACCCTAGGTCTCCTGACTCTACCTGGGCTCTCTCTGTCTGCCGTTGGGTGAAGAAGCCAAACCAGGAACCCAAGTGCCCAGAGTCCTACAGACCGTGCCCCGAGGGCACAGGAGGAGGCCTGGGTGTTGAGCTCTACTGTAGCTGACGGAGAAGATTGAGTGTCCCTCTGCTTCTGGGCAATTGAAATCTCACTGGAAAAGCGAAGAGGTGCTCCATAAATTTTTATTTTTTAAGTTTTTTTGAGACAAGGACTTACTTTGTAGTTCCATCAGGTCCTGAATTTAGCCTCTATCTCAGAAATCCTCCTGCTTCTGCCTCCTGAGGGCTGAGATTACAGGCGTGAGCCACCACGCCAGCCATGGTGGTATACGGTGCTGAGTGCTGGTGGGTGTGAGTCACCACACCTGGCAAAATTTTATGTGGTTACTGGGATGAAACCCAGGACCTTGTACTTGCAAGGCAGGCACTGGAACCACAGAGTTAAATCCTTGGCCCCTTCCATAAATAATTTGAGTGCTCTACAAATTAAAAGCCATTATAAGCACAATAACTTTTGAAAGAGCCTAGATTTTTTTTTTCCCTTGTGGCAAATGGGAATTTTATTAGGAAGGTAACTTTTTTACATGAGCCTTAATCGGTATCAGCCTGTGAATGAGGTCAGTCTCATCATCTGAGTAGTGCCAGTCAGAAGGAATCCTTTCCCAAGTGGCGTCAGCCAGCGATTACACCTAATGAACTCCCAGAACAGTACCAGATTTGATCACCACTGTTACCTCATGGAGCTGTGGCTCAGGGGTCTGGAAGGACAGAACTGAGCTGGTTGTTCTCTAACCCGGCTGAGAGAACCTGAGTGGCTGGGAATGGAAGCCTCTAGTCTCCTATGATTAGTGCTTGGGCTGGGGAGATGCTGAGGCTGGACTGAGCCAGGTCTTCTGCCTGGCCTGTTTCCATGTGGTCTCTCCATTATCTGGGGCTCCTCACTGCACTGTAGCCTCCTGGGAGGCCTACTTGTGCTGGGTAGATCAGAGTCCAGCAATGAGGGCTGCAGCCTGGCTCTCAGGACCTCCCTGGAGTCCCATCGTGTTACCTCCACCCTGGTCAGCTGGGTGCAGCATTGCAAGGAACCCTACTTCCAGGAGAGTGTAGGGGCCTGCCTCAGCAGGGAAGAACAGAGATTACAGCCTTGTGAGAGCCACCTGCTCCTTTCATGGCTCACACAGATCCTCTCATGCGGAGTATTCACGAAACTGAGAAATGAGATTTGGCATTTTTTTTTTTTTTTTACAACTATTGCCTTTGGACAACAAAGATCTCTTTTGGTATCCAGTGAACTGGAACAAGAATTGTGCTGTTATAATCAATCAAAGAGGAATATTTTAGCCCATCGGCGGGAATGGAGTAGCATCTGCTATTACTGACTTGCGTGTGATGGTGTTGGGGCAGCCAGGCGCTTTGCGCATGGAGGAGCCTGTTGGCAGGCACAGTGAGGGAGAGATGGCAGGTGACATTGTTGGGCCATTTAGTCAGTTGTTAAAGGATACAAGAAAGATATTTACTTTGGGAGAATGCTGTTGATTATTAATGAATCTACTTTTTCATTAAAGCAAGTCCTACAGGCTTTCTACTGGGAAATACTTAGAATTAAGAGTTATATGCTTGAGATAAAAAGAGAGAAGAGAATGCTTATGCATAAAAGGGAAAAGTGGTTTCACTGTGAGTCCCCTGGAGGCCCCTGGGCTGTTGCCTTGCCAGCTCTGGCAACAAATATGGGATGATTTCAGCAATGTAACAAAGAAGAACAGTCTTCTCCTCTGTGGAAAAATATGACGTGTGTCTCCACATGACAAAAAAAATCTGTGTTAGTTAGAATTTCTTCCATTGCTTCTTAAATAGCTTTATTGAGATATAATTCACATACATAAAATCTATAATTTCAAGTGTAAACTCAGTGGTTGTTGGTGCGTTCACCAAGTTGTGCAGCTGCCCGCACAGTCTGACTTCAGATGGTTGTCATCACCCCAGAAAGAAACTCCACCCATCAGCACCACTATCTACAGCCACACCCCCAGCCCCAGGGAACCACCATTTGGTTCTTTCTGCATTTGTCCATTTCTGGACATGGTGCATAATTGGAGTAAAGTGTTCTTTGTGTCTGGCTTCTTCCTCTCAGTGTATTGTCATCAAAGTTCACACACATAGCAGTATTTCATTCTTTTTTATTAAAAAGCAGTACTCACCGTGGGGATGAATCACATTTTTACCCAATTATCAGTTGATGGACATTTGTTTTTCATTTTTTATTGCAAATAATACTGCTATGAATATCCAGGCTCACGTATCATGTGGAACAGTGTTTTTATTTCTTTTACATATGTACTCAGGAGTAGATAGCTGGGCCACTTGTGATTTCCTGTGTGGCATTGTGAAGACTGCAAGATGTTTTTCAAAGTAACTGTCCCAATCTACAACCTCACCAGCAAAGCATGAGAGTAACAGGTCCTCAAGTCTTTGCTGATACTTGTAATTGTCTTTTTAAATTACAACTATACTTGTTATTGTCTTTTTAAATTACAACTACACTGCTGTGCATGAAACTATGCTCCCTGGATAGCTAGTGATGTCAAACATCTTTTCTAATGCTTTTGGCCATTTTTTTTTTCCTTTGGATACTTTGCTACTTAAATCCTTTGCGCCCCCCCCACCCCCGCTCCTTTTTTTTGAGACAGGGTCTTGCTTTTGTAGCTCAGGCTGGCCCTGAGCTCAGCCTTGAATTTACAGCAATCCTCCTGCCTCTGCCTCCCAAATGCTGGGATTATAGGTGTGAGCCACCACGCCTGGCACTGTGGTATGTGGCTCTGATTGCTGGTGGGTGTGAGTCTCCACACCCAGTATTGTTGTATGTGGTTACCGGGATCGAACCTGGGCCCTTGTGCTTGCAAGACAGGTGCTGGAACCACTGAGCAAAATCCTCGGCCCCTTTGCCCATTTTAAATTGAATTAGTTGTTTTTTATTTTTGAATTATAATAATGTAATGTGAATACAAGTCCTTTATTATATACAGAACTTTCTTTTTTTTAGAACTTGCTAATGTTTCCCCCATTCTGTGGGCTACTTTTATCTTTTTTGGTAGTGTTTATCCTTTTTTGTAGCACAAATTTTTTTTTTTTTTTTGAGGCAAGGTCTCACTTCTGTAATTCAGGCTGCTCCTAAACTCGCCTCAAACTCACAGGAATCCTCCTGCTTCTGCCTCCCAAGTGCTGGGATTACAGGTGTGAGCCACTACGCCCAGCACTGTGGTATGTGGTTATCAAGTGCTGTGCTTGCAGGCCTAAACCACCACCCCCAGCATTGTTGTATGTGGTTATTGGGGATCGAACTTAAGACCTTGTGCTTGCCAGGCAGATGCTGCAACCACTGAACAAAATCCCCAGCCCTAAATTCTAAATTTTGACAAAGTCTAACATCTTTTTATTCTTTTTCTGTGTGCTTATGAAGTATGTAAGAAGCCTCTACCTAATTCAAGGTCACAAAGACTAGCTTTTATGTCTTTTCTTCCCTTTTAGTTTTATTAATTTAGCTCTTCCACTTATGTCTGTGACCATTTTGAGCTAGTTTTAAGTAGGCTGAGAGAGTCCAAATCTACTCTTTTATTTGTGGATATCCAGTTGTCTTTCACTATTTGTTGAAAACTTGGTTCTTCTCCTCATTCAGTTATCTTGTTCCCCTGTGGTAAGTCAGCTGACCATAACTGATAGGGCTTCCTCCTGGACACTCAGTTCTATTTCATTGTTTTCCATCTACCAAGATCATGCTGTCTTGATTGCTTTAGCAGTAGAGAGCATTTGAAATGAGGAAGTGTAAGATCTTTAAATTGGTTCTTTCTCAGTGTTGTTTTGGCTATCCTAGGCCCCTCGAGTTCTGTATTAATTTTAGGATTATCTTGTCAATTTAAAACAAAAAGTCAGTTGGGATTTTGGCAGAGATTATATTTAATCGATAGGTAAATTTTGGAAGAATTGTCCTCTTAACATCATTAAATCTTCAGATTCATGGCTTGGGGAGCCTTGCTATATATTTAAGTCTTTTGCTTATTTCAGCAATGTTTTGTAGTTTTCAGTATGTCTTGTTAAACTTATTTCTAATAAACTTATACGTTGATGCTATTTTAAACAAAATGCTTTCTTATTTCATTTTTAGTTGATGAATATTAATATGGATTATAAGGTATAATGTGATGTAGATGTTTATATACTGTAGATTGATTAGATCAAGTTCATTAACATATCCATCATTTTGCATAATTACCATTGTTTTGTGATGAAAACATTTGAAATTTACTCTTAGTAATTTTGATTTTATATTATTTTATTATTATTTAAATTTATATTGTTGTAATGATAGTCCTTGTGGTGTGCCTTAAGATCTCAAAATCCTTTCCTCTTATCTAGTTGAAACTTTATTCCCTTTGATCAACATCATCCCCAGCCCAACCCATGGTTCCTTTTAATCAGCATTCTTTTCTCTGTTGCTGAGAGTTAGGGTTTTTTTAAGATTCCACATACAAGTGAGAGCATGTAGGGTTTGTGGATCTGGGCTGGCTGATTTTACTTAACATGTCTTCTGGGTTCATGCATGTTGTCACAAATGGCAGAATTCCCTTATTTTATGGTTGCGTGGTATCACATTGTGTGTATTTCCCATCTCTTTTGGTCATTCATTCATTGATAGACACCTGGATGGATCCTGTCACTTTGCTGTTTGAAAGAACTACAGTGAATGTGGGATGCAGATGTCTCTTTACATATTGATTCCATTTCCCTTGCTCTTAACCCAGACTTGGGATTCCTGTATCATATGATCATTCTAGTGTTTTGAGAAATTGCTACACTATTTTCCCCCAAAGACTGGGCTAATTTACATTTTTACTAAAGTGTACACGTCTTCCTTTCTCTCAAAGTCCTCTCTGGCACTTGAAGTTCTTCATCTTTTTTTTTTTTTTTTTTTTTTGACAGGGTTGCCCTTCATAGTTCAAGCTGGTCCTGAATTCACTATGTAGCCCAGGTGAGCCTCGAACTCACAGCAACCCTTCTGCCTATGCCTCCCAAGTACTGAGATTACAGGCATGAGCCACCATTCCCGGCGTTGTGGTGTGTGGTTCTGATTGCTAATGAGCATAAGTCACCATTGTGGTATGTGGTTATCAGGGATTGAACTCGGGACCACTGAGCTAAATCTCCGAACAAGTCCTTCATCTTTTTGATGAAAGCCATTGTACTAGTGGGCAGCGACTGACTTTCTGCTCTATTAGCTTACTACTCAACTAGTGATTTACCAGACATTTCCATAAAAACCTGGATCCAGCAGGTCTCTGCTTTGCCAAGGGTTTGTAAGTTGGCGTCTCTTCAGTGTGCAGTTTGCAGCTGTAGTCTTACTTCCTGCTGTGCAGAGCTTCATAGTGAGCCAGAGCTGAGAGACTGGGGCCACCCTGAGCCCTTCCTGGTCTCTGTGGAAACTTCTCATCCCTAGGAATGTGTCAGAGCCTTTCAGCCTCTGTGAGCATCTCCCTCCCTAGATGTTCATTTTACACTTTGGCCAGATTCTTGGTTGCCCTGAATGGCATTGCCACTGTGGTCTCCCACTGTGACTAGGTAGAACAGCAAATGTGTGTAGTCACAGACAAATTCTGTGCATCTAGAGCTTTCCCTATTGCATTGGCTCTGAGTCAGGCCCAATATCAACAATCCTCTGTAAATGGGAGTTTTCCAGGAGTCTGAAGGACAGCTCAATAGTGACAGTGCTCTGCAGACACTGCAGTTTAGGAGCTTCAGATTCAGTCTGTTTCCTGTGGGGGATGCAGCTTGCTGGTGTTTGTGGCTGCTGCAGATAGTGGGCTGAGGTGACTAAGGCCACTGCAGACCTGAGTTGGGCGGAATGAGAACAGGTCAAGTTCAGATACCACCATCCCTGTGGTCTTATCTAGGTTCAGCAGATTTTCCTGAATAAATATTCCTCATGTCGTAAACCTTTGTTTAATTTCCAGCGTTCTGGAAAAAGTTGATTTTAACTATTTCCCCATTGTTGTTGTTATTTTATGGGGACAGATGTGTGGAGGTATTCACTCTGCCTGTCTTCCATGGCTATTCAGGGCCACTACTGTATGGCTGAGCCAATAAAATATATCAAGGTATTTCCTTTCCTAAAAGGCATTTTGGCAAAACTTCTAGCCCACTAGATCTTTGATAAAGAATGTGCTATAGCTAAGCCAGGAACAGAAAGCTCACACTTATGATCTTATTGACTTGGGAGGCTGAAGCAAGAGAATCTCAGGTTCAAGGCCAACCTGAGAACTCAGCAAGACTTCATTTCCAAATAAAATTTTAAAAGTGCTGAGATATGAGCCGGGGAGTTAGCTCAGTGGTTCCGGCGCCTGTCTTGTAAGTGCATGGACCTGGGTTTGATCCCCGGTAACCACATACAATACTGGGCGTGGAGACTCACGCCCAGCAGCAATCAGCACCACATACTACAGTGCCAGGCATGGTGGCTCATGCCTGTAATCCCAGCACTCGGGAGGCAGAGGCAGGAGGATTGCTGTGATGTGAGTTTGAGGGTGAGGGCCAGCCTGAACCACAAAATGAGACCCTGTCTCAAAAAAAAAAAAAAAAAAAAAGTGCTGAGACAGCAGCTCAGTGGTAGAGCATTTGCCTAATATGTTCAAGGTCTGGATCCAATCCCTAATACTCTCTCCCCACATACAGGTTCTGTGGACAAGTAATTGTAGAATCTACCCCAATCTTAGAAGTTTCAAGGGTGTTGGCCTCTTTGATGCGATGAGAAGAGAAGTCCTGCTATCGTTAACTCACAGGGTTTTGTTTACAGGGCATCCTAAGCATACTTGCTTTTGTTTTGTGCTTCTTCACTGGTCCTGCTCAGAACTTACCATGTTTTACTTACAGAAATCTTGGCCTGTTTCTGGGAAGCCCATGACAACTAAGCAGACAGGAACCAGAAAAGAGCCATTTTCCAAAAGTGTATACTGTGCAAGCCTATCAGGTATCACAAAACCCCAGGACTCCCCCAGGCTGTGGGAATCATGAAGCTCAATGTCCTCATGGTGACTAAGAAGACCAGGGAAGATGAAGTGACTCTCCAGAATAGAAACAAAGGCAAAACCAGAACCAGTCTCCAGGTAACAGCACAGGGCTCAGCATTTGCCTGTGTGAAGAAGGGGCCGGAGAAGGAGGTTGCATGGGCAGATAGAGGGACTCACAAGTCCATGGCCTTCCCACTCAGAGTGAAGTCCTAGAAGATGGTGCCCACCTCCTCCTGGGAGGCTGCTCTCCCCTTCACACCACTGCCAAGGGCCTCCTGTCCTTATACTCTAGGTAGCCATTATCATCCATAGTTAAAATTGATCATTTTTATAGTTTTTGTTTGCTTACAGCTGCAAGAATGAAGCTTCCTTAGCTGTCCTGTTGCCAAAAGCCCAACATAGTATGTAGTATTGTTGGTCTTAGCAGTCCTAACCCTAACAGTACTAACTGAACAGTACTAACTTAATTCCATCCCTTCCCCTTTCCTTCATCTCATTCATAATTTTTCAAAGAAGGAAAAACAAGATCATTATAAAATGTCATCTTAGTAAATTAAATAAGAGAGAGAGAAAGACTCAGAGACAGAGAGAAAAATAATAGTGATTTACATTCTGAGTCCCCAGAGTAGCCTGGAGCCTTGTCAAATGATTTGTCCTTGGCTCAAGGCTTGGCACTGGCCACGGCCCACTGTGTTTGACCACAGGGTTTCACCTCAGTGACATGCTCATCCCACTGACATATCTGTGTGGCCACACTATAAGAGTCGAGTGGTTGCTCCAAAATATTTACCAGCCAGTCAGGAAACATTTTCATGAAAATCTCACTACTTCCATCCTAGCCACTGTCCTGGTGTTTGTACTCCTGGGGCCTCTTGTGCCTCACAGGCAGCTACAGACCTTCTGTGCACTTCTGTGCTGTCTCTGCAGCAGGTCAGAAGTGATGTCCTCTCTACACATTTTGTAGCCCAGGCACATTTCTGGTCTTTAACTTGGTCCCAGTCATTGAAACACTTCAACTCTGCCCATGACATTCTGCCCTGTAGCTGCTGGGTGTGGCTACAAAGATGGGGTTGCTCCAGTGTGTCACTTGCAGCTCTTGACCAGGCTATCTGTCTTCAGCATTGTGTACCTTCTCCAGAAGCTCTTAACCTTGTACCAACCCACTCAAGCCTACAGAGCAGGTCTATTGGAACCAAGAGTGGGTATGTTGATCAAGAATAAGCGAGAGGCAGATCTGATAGAGATTTCCATTTTTTATGAAATATTTGGTTTGGGACTTGCTGAGTGTTGCCATGTTAAGCAGGAGGTAGAAAGATGAAGCTTGAGCAGATTTGCTCATGCCTGGCCACACGTACCGGGAGCTGTCTGGCTGTATAAGTGGGAATTAGCTCTGACACCTTCTTCATAGTTGTTAGAAGGCACATAGCACTGGGCCCCCTCCTCCTAGCCAGACCAAACAGTCACAATTCCAGCTTGGCAGAGTTGGTTAGGGAGGTCACATGTTATCAGAAGCCACCCTGCTGGGGCTCCAGAACCTGAGTATAAGGCATGTGGAGAGCACGCTGCATCGACACATGTGTACACTTGTGCTCCTGTGCAGGGACAGCAAGGAGTGTGAGTTATTCCAGAAGAGACAGAACTGAGGTTGCTGTGACCCCACTCCACACCCTAACACAGAGCCCATTTGACTTGAGACACTGCCCACTGTCAAGCGCACAGTGGGTTGTTGCTCACTCAGCAAGTCACTCTTTCAGGTCAGTGACTGGGACCAAACAGACTCATCTGGCTGCTGCTGTGTGTGGGATGCCTGAACTGATGGACCAGATCAGCAATGGCCCTGAAGGCCAGGCCAGTTGTAACATTCTGCTCATTAAATTTTCCTCTCAAAACCTCAGTCCTCACAGCAGGCAGGCAGATGCTTAGTACACTGTCCACACAGCCAGTTCCTGGGGAGCTGCCAGCACCAGGCCAAAGCTCTGCTTTCCCACCACAGATGATGCAGAGCCGATGCCTGACTGTTTGCCCTGCAGGACACTGGGGTTTCTTAGCCACATAGCAAAGGTGGTTCTGAGACAACAGCAGACTGGGGCTCTGCTCCACCCTCTCAGGAAGGAATCAACCAGAAACATAGACAATAAAACTCACTTTATCTCTATTATTGCTCTTCCTTCTCTGTTCACCATGCAGACCTGTGGTTCTCTGTGTAGGCTCCTAAACAGAGCCTGCTGAGAGCCTGAAGAGACCTATTCTGAGCATGCTCGGCCTGGGACACTGAAGGAGGTGACCACAGATCACGGACCACAGTGTGAGCACAGTTGTTCACACGTGTTTGTTGCCTGTGCTGTGGTCTCACTGAGCATCCACCTGGGGCTGTCCTGGGGCAGCAGCCTCCTCAGTGGACCTTACTAATCTGTCCCTGAGCTCCAGGCCTCCTCCCCACTCCTCCCAGATTTGCCTGATGGGCCATTGTGTGCCTTGACCCTCCTGTGACATCATTTCCTCTTGGTATTTACAGCAAACCCCAGAGAGGGTGTATATACCTGCATGCCCTGGTCGACACAGCAGCTGCATGTGGAGCTGAGCTTCATGCTCTGGGGCCTCCAGCTGCAGAGAGTTGATTCAGCACCTGTTCAGGGCTGCAGAACTGTGTAACTCACAACTCCAGAGTCAGCTCAGTCATCTGGACCCCGACTGTCATGAACAGCATTGTGACATATCTAGATGTTCCCCAAAACCTCATGTACTCATGGGTGGAGCTCTTCAGTGATGGCTGGATCTAGCAGGCATGATGTTGGGACCAAGGGTGTGATGCTGAGATAGATTCATAGCGTGGTGCTGGGATTAAAGGTATGAGTGCTACTCTCAGGGCAGGGAGCTCAGATAAAATGCAAGAGACTGAAAGAGGACTGCTGTTGTTGCTTACTGCTTACTGCCTTCTGCCTTCTGCTCTGTGATACCCCTCTGCCATGCCAGCCTGCCTTGGAGCCAGCCAACTATGAACTGAAACCCCTATAAACTAATACTACAATAAACCTTTCCTCATTCAAACGTTGAGTGTCAGGTATTATATTTCAGCAACCAGAAAAAGTTAAAACATAGTATCTGTGTCTCTCCCAAGGTCCATTTGTCTAAGGCCTTGGAAAATTATTTGTTCTGGTGTTTAAAGGGATTATTAATCAAGATGAGGTTTTGGGTCAAAATAAGGCCTGGCTGAGACAGGCTGAGGTCTTCATGAGAAAAGATAAAGACACAGACACACACAGAGGGACACCAACAAGAATGTGGGGACTACAGCATCTGTGGGCCATGAGAGAAAGTCAGGCTAGTTGCCTTGCCCGTAGCTCATCTCAGACTCCAGCCCCCAGGGTCAGAGTCATGTCCATGGTCCTGTCACAGCTGCGAGCTGACCTGGAGGCCCTGCCTGGGGCCAGCCTCACTCACACTGCCTACTGACACCGGGGATCTCCCATGGACCCCCTCAACTTGTGTCAGTGTCTCAGGATTCAGTTCAGGGAGTGTTGCTTGTGAGAATTTTGCACAGACCTCTGGAGAGCCTGTATTAGTCAGTTCTCCAGTTGCTGAGATAAAATATCTGACACTCACAAGTTATACGAGGAAATGATTTATTTGGCTTATGGTTTCAGAATTTTTGGTCCATGGTCAACTGGCTCTGAGACAAAACTATGGCAGAGGCAAGGCGAAGCACAGCTGCTCAGTGCATGGCAGTCAGGAAGCAGAACAGGTTGGCGAGCTGTCGCAGCGAGAGGTATCCTATAAAAGCACATCTGGCTAGGCCGTCCCTGTGGAGCCCATCTCCTAGCTACACATTCACCTGTGAGTATCAGTGGAGTAATCCACTGAGGAGAATAGTATCCCCCAGATCTAGTCACCTCAATTAAGGAGTCTCCTAATTGAGTCAAGGTGACAATTAAACTTAACTGGTGTGGATCTCTTCTGTAGATACCTGACTGCCTTGTGTTGACAACATCCTAGCAGATGGCAGACATGACTGCCCAGGCACTACCTCCTGCCTGAATGTCACGCTCCTAGACAGCAATGCCATCTCATAGCACAGTGCCCAGATAGGGGAGAGGCTTGGTGCTTGTGGATAAGTGCTGAGTCACCAGGACACCCTAGGTCTTTAGTTTCCAGGTCCTCTCCTCTCAAGACACAGGGCTTCTCCTAGCCCTTGGCAGGACCTGAGGACAGCCACATTCCTTCTTAGTCCTCCTTTCCATTCACTTCCCAAGTGCTACAGTCCTGCCACGGGGAGCAGGAGGAGTCTGGTCCCCCACCCCATTTGGTATACCTGCCCATAGTCTCTGCTGTGAGTCCATGAGACCCTTCTGGGGCCCAACCTGTCTTGGTGCTTCCAGATCCTGGAGCAGCAGGCCAGTGCAGAGCCAGCCCTTTTGTCCTCAGGCCCTGGAGCTGTGATGCAATCCATGCAGAAGAGGCAGGTCCCCTACCTTTTCTCCCCACCTCTGCCCCTCAACCTTTCTTCATGCTCAACACCCTGCCTCCCAGCTCTACTCTGCTTCTGCTGCATCCCCATCTCCTGTGCAGCTAAACCACATAACTTGAAACAGTAGGCAAAGAGAGGAGGTAGTGGTGTTGACCTGGGTGGAGAATGTGTTGGGCCACTTGTGTTGACACTGCTGGAGCAGTAGTTTTGTTGTTTGGATGGTGTTTTGCATAAGTCAGTCTTGAACTGACTTCCAGAACCCACACAGCCAGTATGGATCTGTGGGCGCTCTGATGGGTGGGTATCTCCCAGTCCAGGTGTGGTTTCCCTACAAAGTGAGGACAAAGTCTATAGCAGACTGCTGCATAGACTGACACATGACAGTCATTGTCCCAGCAATAGTCATGTCTATCGGGCCTAGGTGGCAGGGTAGGGCTGGCTTAGGAGCAAGTGCCAGAGGGCAGCCTAGTGGAAGCATCAGAATAGAGGGGAGCTATGACATTGGTGTCCTTGAATTCAGGGCTTGGAAAAGCAGGCTCAACACTACAGGTCAGGCTCATAGGCAGGATTGGGGGCTGTGCACGAAATGCTTTAAGGTCAGCTCTCTCATTGGGTAGGCTGGGTAAGGAGGGCACCAAAGGATAAAGTCAACAATATGATGACCTTAACCAGCTTTATTTACAGTTCTAGAATGTGACTGATGAGCTGAGGAGTTTGTTTTTATAGCCAGCAGAGGGATGAAGAAAGCAGAAACAAACAAACAAAAAAAAAAAAAAAAAAAAGAAAGAAAGAAAGAAAATGGCATTGGTCATTTAAAAGCAATTTCCCTTGTAAGGCTGGGACAGAGAGATAGAACAGCAGAAAAATAACTGATTGGTCAGTGTGGGGTTACTTCAGGCCAACTTTTTAATGTGAAGATTAAGGCAGAAGGAACTTCCTTATCTTTCCAACTGGAATTGACCTATTGGGAAATGTGGCTGTTATCTTTCATTTCTCCTGGTTTCTGGGAAGGTCAGATAACAGCTTCCTTCAGCGGAGCCTTGGCGTGGGGGATTCCACTTTGATTTCAGGCTGGCCTGCGGTGGCCCAGGGCTGGAGCCTGCCCCCAAGTGATGGACTCCTTGGTATTTACTCAAAGGCATGGCCTGGCAGCAGCGGGTACCTGCCTAGTCATGTGGCATATAGATCAAGACTGCATAGGTGTTAGGGCCAAAGACTTACTTGAGATTTGGGGTTGGAAAGAGGGTGGGGTGAAGGCTGGTCATTATTTAGACAAAATTTTCCACTAGAAGGACTGGATCAAATAGAAGACAAACAGAAACCTGTCTGAAGGCAGAAGGCAAGGGCTGAGGCAGTGAGTATGTGCAAGGCCATCGAGGAAAAGCTGTGCACGGGTCCCGGCATCCAGCACAGCTGGCTCAGCACTGAGAGGCTGGTGCTCTGAGACACCTTGTAGAGTCTGGGTGCTCGCCTAGCTGGGGGACACAGCCATGGCTTGGGCAGAGGAGGAAAGTGACTATCCTCTGCCTCAGGCGGCCCCAGAGCCACACTATGACCCTACATGCAGTAGCCAGCTTTGAACCTGCCCAGAGTGGAGGGAAGCACTCTTTCCAGGCCAACTGCAAGAAAGAGCTACCGTCATGTAAAGTTTTAAGAACTGCTACCAAAAATGTAGCAAGTGAAGTCCAGCTCCATGGTAAAAAGACATTGTATCAACATCAAGGTACAAGATTAGTTTCCACAACTGAAGCTCCATCAAGGTAATTTGACTAAAAAATGTCACATAATCATCTCAGTAGAAGCAGAAAAGCATTTTATAAAAGTCAACATTTGTTCCTACTTTTACAGAAGAAGCTCTTAAGCTAGTGATAGCACAGAATCTGCATATCCGGCTAAAGATGCAGTGAACCTAAGCCACGTGTCACGGTGCACCCCTATAATCCCAGCACATGAAAATCTGAAGGGGGAGGATCATCACACATTCCAGGCCAGTCTAGGTGGGGTAGTGAGTCCAAGGCTGGCCTGAACTGCACAGTGAGACTGTCTCAAAAACCAACCAACAGTGATCCAGTGGGGCAAGGTGGTCCACAGTCTTAATTCTAGCACTTGGAAAGTTGAAGCAGGAAGATGTCGAGTTAAAGGCTAGTCTGGCCACAATAGTAGTCTCATCCCCCCATTCACCCCTGGTGAATGTTATAGTAAGTAGCAAATATGAGTTTCCCTCCTGAGAGGGAGAATAAAACAAATCAATTCACTTTTTTGTGAATGGATTTAACTGTGAAACGTGGTTTAGTAACTCCCAGCCACTGAAATAAAACAAATACAGACAAATAGAAATGAAATGCAAACGAGGTGTGGCAGTGCATACACGTAATCTCAGCACTCTGGGAAGCTGAGGCAAGAGAATTACACATTAAGCTCAGCCTGGGCCATTTAATGACTTAGGGAGAACTTGTTTTTAAATAAAAAAGGACTGGAGTATAGATTCCAACCCCAGTACTTTATATATATATGGGAGTTAATATAGAATCACTATGCTGTTGTAATTCCAAAATTACATGAATCATATATAATGTACAGAAAATCTAAGTGCCTTGATATATAAACTATTAGAACTAGTTTATTTACCCAAGTTTCTGGGTACAAAGTTAAAATTCCAAAGTCAGTTATATTTCTATATGGTATATGGTATTGTTGCTAGGGTTTAGGGGGCCATGGGCTCTGTCCGGAGATTCTTTCCAGGTTGTTATTGCCCTGAATAAAGAATTAGACAAGAAACATGCAAAAGGAAGTGAAGTTTTATATTTATTATATGTTGGAAAAGAAATATGGTTTGTAGAGTGAGTGTGGGCCAAGTAAAAGCAAGAAAAGAAGTGTTCTCTGCAGGATCAGAGCAGACCCCTGAGAAGGGGTGAGGGCACAGTGGTCATGAGGTGAAGGGCAAAGGTCTTTTGTACCCACTCTTTCTGATGTCAGATCTAGGCTGTCCTATCAAAACTCTGCTTGATCTCACACAGAAAAGTTGCAGACAACCTCATCTGATAGCCTGGAAGCTATTCTGTGTGTGTCCTGAAACTCTGGGATTGAAAGTTCACACCTACCTGCCCAGCTGGCTGGCTACATTCTGATCTCTTACTTTGACATCAACAATTTCATTTAGATTAATAAATCTAACAAATATATGCACAGCTTGTACACAAAAAACTATAAAACATTCCTGAAAGACACTGAAACATGAATAAATGGACAAGCACACCATATTCATTGAGTCAAACATTCAATATTTAGTTATTGCTTCCTTTAAAAATGGCCTATAATAGTTTAAATGAAATATTAATTGCTATCCCATCAGGATTTGTTTTACAGCCTAATGAGCTGACTCTATTCATACGGAAATATGAAGGCTAAACATTCCTAAAAAAAAAAAAAAACTGAAAGGAGAAAACAGTTGGACACTTGCTAATAGGTATCGAAACATTAATTGGGTTAACACCAAAACAAACATGGAGATCCTGACAAGATGCTTTTGGAAAAAATGATAGATCCACTACATATTCAAAAAAATAAAACAAAATTTTTTAAAAATTTCTTTTCTTTTGTGAGACAGGGGCTCTTTGTGTTGCCTCCAACTTCTGGATTCACATGATCCTCTTGCCTCAGCCTCCTGTGTGGTTGGCATTGTAGGCATCACCACGCCTGGCAAAAAATAATCATCATGCCTTCTGTTAGGCACCGAAATTAATTTCAATGAATGTAAAGATGAAATAAGGAGCCTGCCAGAAACAACCTTGGAGAATGTCTCCATGTCATCGAGGAAGAGAAGAACTCAAAGCACCACCCATAAAGAAGAAGATCTACAAATTGGACTTATTAAAATTCATAACGTGTATTCATCAAAATATACCATGGAAGAATGAAGACGCTTGCCCCATGTGACAAAGGCTCCTGTGAGGAGAGACAAAGAGCTGTAGATGCATGTGAAAAGGATAGACGCCTCACAGGATGGAGCGGGTGCTTTACAGAGGAGATTCTGTATATATTTAATAAACATATGAAAAGGTGCTAAACTTTATCCTCCACTGGAGAAGCTCTAATTAAAGCCGTGTTCAGATACTGCCTCACCACCAGCAGCGTAGCTAAGGTCAACGAGGCCAAAGACAGCAGAGGAGCAGCTTCAGGAACTCATATCTGCTGATGGGCGTCACCATCCGCCCACCCTGGATGCTGCTTTGTCTGAGCCTCACGCACAGCCCACTGCCCAGCTGTCCCATCCTGGGACTGCCTGCTCCCTGCCTGAATGCACTGACACAGAGCTTTCATTTGTAATAGCTCAACCCCATATGCCACCAAAGTCCTCCAGTAGTGGACAGGTGAGTGGGTTGTGCTATGTTCATGCACAGTTATGGGGGAACTGTGAAAATGCTGCTTTATGGGAAAATTTGAGTGAAACACATAAAGTTCAGTAAAACCAAAATAGCACATGTAGTATGAGCTTATATACATTATGGGAATGCTGCCCGAAGCTGTAGGACTGAGGCTGGCAGGTGTTTTGGGCAAGTGTGGAGGACTTGGATATGTAACACTCTGCTCACATCTTAGGTGCACTGACAGGGTGACCTTGCCCTGTAGAAAGACACTGGGCAGCACATCTGTGGCCAGAGCATTTTTGCTGTATCTGCCATATGTCAACAAAAATTTAGATTTTTTTTTTTTTTCAGAAAATGTTATAAGTAAAGGTCAGAATTTGCAGGAGGCTCCAGCTCAGGGTACATGCTCTGTAATATCTGCTCTCAGTGCACCCAGTTTGCTTCTGGCAGTGGTGTGACAGCCAGTCATAAGTATGTTTTCACAGCATCTTCAGGCATCTACTCTCACAAAGAATATGGGACCAGCATAGACTGGTCCAGAGCATGCTCTCAGCTCACACTGATGTGTCCATGTCTATTGTCTTGAGATATCCTTGCTGTCGACCCACCCTTCTGTGGGAATTTTCACTGATTCCAAGGGCTTAAGAATCGCTGCCTCCAGCTCTTCAGCATTCTCAGAGAGTAAGAAGGAACATGAGTGACACAACATGGTATGATCAAAATGCATGGTGATTGCTCACGTTTTAAAAAATGTATTACACTAAAAGACACATTGCCATTAACCTCCTTCACCCCCTCACTTTGAACATACTTATCCCATTGTTTTTGCCATTTTCCGAAGCAGTTCTGGTAGTCCTCTTCTGTGAGTGTCTCTGTGAGATGGGATCAAATGTAAGGTTAATGATGTCGCTGAATGACATGCCAAAGAAAGGTAGGCTTGTAAAGCATGTGGGTGTCATCATTCACCTTATTCACCTGACCTGCCAGTGAGGCTCTGGCTCTTCTCCAAAGTCAGAATGACCTTATAAAAGTAAATATTGTGAATCAATTCAGGACACGGGGGGTGGGAGAGCCACAACAGCACAACTAAAGATACAAAAGAGGACTTCCAGAACTGCTTCAGACGGTGACAAGAAGAATAGGGTGAGTGGGCTGCAGCAAGGGGGAGTGACTTGGGGGGGATTAATTACAATGTATTTTTTTTACTGTGATACATTTTTAAAGGATTAAGACATTAATATTTCTTGATCAGACCTCACACACTCAGCCTTTCTCAGAAGTCCAGGCAATCCTTGGCAACTGCCATTTTTAAATGCTCCCAAAGAACACACATATCCAAACTTAATATATTTTGAGGAATGGGGACACATGTGTGGGCGCGCACGCACACACACACACCCCTTTCCCAGCATCATAAAAGGTAGAGTGTGTTTTAGTTTTCACATTTAACAAGTTCATCTTTCTAACGTTCTTCCCCACCCCACCCCCACAATGACTTATGTCAGTGGTTCTAGTTAGGACACACTTGATGTTTGTGTGTAATCCAGCCTCCCCTCCACTCCTTCCACCCTGCTCCTCCCAGGACAGCCCTGCTGAAGCCATGCGCTGGTGGTGCCAGCCAGTTGCCTGCACAGTATTCCACTCTCACTTCACACTGAGTGGCTCCTGGTCCGCAGCTGGACCTCCCCCCCTTCTGCCTCTGCTGGGATCAGGCCACCCTGGCCCTTCCTTGGATCATACTGGTCATAGAGCAGGGTCTGTAGGTGACAGGCCGAATGGCAGAGGCAGAATACTTCTGTGCACTGTGTGGAAGAAAGGGAGGGGACCCAGCTGCTCTGACTCAGGGTCAGACTCTTACTGCCCAGACCCTCTGAACCAGATGGCCTCCTCCGTTTCAGGAAGACGGGTGGCTTCCCTGGGTTCTGTTCACCTCCTTTCATTATTGTTTCAGTCAGTGCACCTCAGGTCCCAAGGGTCCCACCATGATAGGGCCTGAGGGTCCAGCCTCACTGCAGGCAGTTCTCCTCAGCACCCCTGCATCGCCTTCCATTGAACGGCCCCACATTCCTTTCAGGTGAGACAGTGAGTGCCAAAGGATGAGAACAATTTGCAAAGAAATGTGCTAGAATATTTTGCAAAGTATGTGCTTGCAGGAATGCTGGAGATGAGATGAGATTGCCCCATTGCTATCAGAACTGTCCTGGGTTACGCTAAGGGAAATAAATCAAACAAGCTTAAATATCACACAGTCTCTTTTGTATGAGAAATCCAAAGAATACACAAATTAAAGAGCAAAAGAAAAAAGAGATAATAGGAAACAGGGTGAAAGATCTTTTGCAAATGAGAAAGAGGCCAAGAGATGGAGGAAGGGAAAGGGGACATAAAAACTTTAAGATATGTGTCATGCACATACACCAACCAGCCACAGTGAATATAATAATTATGGATTACAGACACATACCAATTTAAAAAAGGAAGAAATACCTGGCTTCATCTGTGGCATATGGTCACATGCCTCCACCTTCCTCCCATCCTTCCTACTTCTTAGGCCCGCCCCAGAGTGACCTCCACTTTGACCTGCATCCCAGTCCGACCTCAGACTCCATTCTCTCTCAGGACTGGCTGCCTGCCATGCTTCCTCCACTTGCCTGATGGGGTGAGGGCTCACCCTGCACTTGTTGATCTCCAAGACTGTGAGCTACTAGAGCATTCTCAGGGATCAAACTGGCACTTAGTGCCACAAGTGTTTGATGAATAAAGTTCTGTCTGTATGTACAATTGTATAGGTTTCAAAAGATATTTTAGAAATGCTAGTTAGGATTCCTTTGGCAATGAAGAGGAGAGCGGTCCTTGATTCTGATTCCTGCATCAGTTAGAGGTGTGTGACTGGATGTGACAAGATGCCGCAAGATGACGCAGCTCCAGTTTTGCTAATGATGTGACTCAGCAACATCTTGCTGTGTTCCTACTGTGTTCCTTGCTGAGATCTTCCTACTCTACTTTGCTGCCCTGTACAGGCTGGATTTGTCGTCAGTACAATGGCCCTTACAGCAGTAACCTGGCTGCACAATTCCAGGTATCATTTCTGCAACCACACTGTCTGGAAGAATGGCACCTGTCTCTTCCCTGTGCACTTTTCCTGTGGAAAGCGTTGCATTCCTTTGTGCCGCAGGCCTGGTCCCATGACTTGCTGTGCCCACTGTCCCAAGGCCTACGTGCTTGGGCCCCCAAGGGCTGATCTTTGTCTCCCACTTAAGAGAGCTGTTCTCAGGAGCAGAAGACGGGAAAGAGAATACAGTAACTAAGGGGTAGAGTGAGGAGCAGGGCTCAGAGGCTTTGCTGTGACTACCTGGTCTGGCAGTGCTGGCAGGGCAGTGGCCTGAGTCCAGGCTGGTGTGGGCCCTGGCTGTGCCTTTTGCATCTGGAAAGTCCCTGCAGATGAGTCCCTCTTCCCTCTAGGACCCAGCTCACCAGAGACTCCCCATCTGTGTCAGCTGGTTGACAGACACTAAAGCACCAGACCACAGATGGAAGAAGACACAGCCAGTACAGAGGCCGGCTCTTTGCTGATGTCGCTGGGATAAAATGTCAACTGGTGAAACTGTATTCACAGCCTAGTCAGTGTGTTTCCATCTGGAAATCTGCATTTGTCTTCTTTTATTTCATCTTTCTTTACTACACGAAATCCAGTGGTAGGAAAACCATCAGCCGGGTGAGGGAAATGGTCTCTAGGCTGGTGTTTATTTAAGACTCACTAGGTGGGCACAAGGGTGCTCTGTGATGAGAAAGAACAAAGCAGCCCCTTTGTGACCCAGTTTCCTCACATGTGAAAGGGTGGGATGGAGGCGGCACCTCTGCCCAGTGCTGCTGATGAGAATAAGCTCCTGAGCTGGCACCTGGTGGATGCCCAGAGAATGTCCACGTGGACAAAGGCGCCTCAAAGATGCCGGTTGGGACAATTGAGGCAGGGCACGTGCTGAGCCCAGGCTCATGCCTGACACCTCAACATGCCGGCCAGGCTCCCCTTCCGTCCTCAGGATGAAAGGTCAAGCCTACTGGGTAGGTGAGGACTGGACGAGGACAGGCACGTGCGGAGTGGCCGGCCTGGGCCACCGTGATGAGTAGATGGGCGCACAGTGAGAGGCCCTGACTCAGCTCTGCGCATGCGCCACATCGGGGCCTCAGCTCCCTTCCTTCCAACTTTAACATAGGTCTGTGAAGTACGGTGAGGAGACTAGACAGACTTCTAAGGGCTCCAATCCTAATGGAAATCTTGGTTCTAATTCTCCACTGTATACAGTTGTATAATTGTTTTTAATTCACTACCTTCCTGCTTGGAGGTAAGCTGGGAAAACAAACAAAAGCATGTATACTTTCGTGTGTGAAAGTAAAAAACACCAAAAGTAATCCAAAGTTAGCCTGCACCTGGAGTGGCATTTTTTTCACTTTTATAAAACTATTTTTATTTTGTAATGAAAAATGTTTACTATATAGCATGTGATATAAAAATGAGTTGGTTTCTTACATTGTAAATATGTGTCTGTGACAGTTTTCACAATAGCTTCTCACCAGCACACCTTTCTGACCAGAAAGTCTGGCTGGACAAAGTCGACACTCTCGGTCTTTTCCTCAGCCGAGCAGTCAGGTAGAGCTGCAGCGTCACCAAGCCTGGGCTGCCTGACTCCAGCCAGGGCCATCAGCACACACAGCGGCAGCTCCTCCTGGCCTGGTCCCTCTCAGTCTCTCCGATCCAGGTGCTCAGTCTTTCCAAGGCTACTTTCTTTTTTTGAATTCTCACTTTCACTAATGATTGCATTCACTGTGGGGTGCTGGTACATGTACATACCACATCTTGATTCTTTGTATGTCCCCTTCTTTTCCTTCTGCCCCCTCCATTTCTTAGTCTTCTTCATTTGCAAAAGATCTATATCACTCTTTTTTCTACTGTCTTTTCTTTTGCTCTTTAATTTATTTTGAGTCTCTCCTATAAGAGAAACCACTTGACATTAAGCTGGAGCGCCTGACACTGCTTTCCCAAGGCCAGACTTGGCCTGTGGGACGAGGGCACCGCAGAGCCAGGTTGCTGGTCCTTTAAAAATGCTATATGTGACACAGACAAGCTGCCTGGTTCCTCATGAACTCCTAAGTCACCAGAAGAGGCTGGCAGGAGGAAGCAGACATCTCTACCCAGATCCACAGCTGAGAACAAGGAGTGGCTGTCCTGATAGGTTAGTGGCTCAATCTGGGTCACCCTGACACCACCAAGGCAAAGCAGGGCTGTTCACTCTGGGTCTGAGAGCGCACAGCTGTGTCCTGTAAGGCACGTGGTCTCCCCAGGGCCAGCCTGGGTCACACGGCTCCCTGCTGGCCGGCCGCAGCCATCCACGCAGAGGTGAAGCTCCTGACTCAGGGTTGCAGGGTCCTGGAGGCCGACTCTAATCCTGGCATCGTGTTACTTCTTAATCATGTAGAACAAAAAGTTCTTTTGATTATTTTCAGTTTGAACAAAGTTCACCACATTTCAGTGTTTTGGATTTCCTTTCCATTTCAAGGCCAGATAATGTTCTACTATGCACAGGGACCTAGTGTGTCATCACAATTCCATCCATGGACACATCCAGGATTTCAAATCAGCTCTCTTCTTTTAGCCTTACTTCCTTTCAAATGAAAATTCTAGAAAGTTGTTCCATTGGTGCTTAATATATATCAGGAACATATTTTTCTTTCACTTTGATAGTCTAAAAAGTGAAACATAAACTGTAGAAACTGGATTAAGACTGTATTTGGAATTGAAGAAGTCTTTGAATTTTACCTCTAACCTCCTAAAAGCCTCCTTCTATTTCCACTACCAGCAGCAACACTGGATAGTGGAGAATTTTTTAAACAGTTGAGGGAGAATGCCAGAGGGACTGGTGGAGGAGGAGGAGGCACAGGGAAGGGTGGCAAGAGGCATCTATAAAGCAGAGCATCCTAGGGATCTGCTATGGCAGGCAAGGGTGGAGGACGAGCGTGGAGTGGCTGCCTGGGGCAGAGGGAGCCAGAAGGGGACTAGGTGGTCCAGTACCTCTGAAGTAGTAGGTGCCTTGACTCCAAGTGCTGAACAAGGAGTTGGCCCTCCTGGGTCCGCTTTGGCTGTAGAAAGGCTTCTTTTAGGCCCTGGCTCCTCTGGACCCTGCTGTATTTAGATGGTGGAACTGAGTGTTGCTTCTGTTATGCCTGCTCTGTGCAATCTACATGTCCTTGTCTTTTCCAGGCTGTGTCCTTTTCTCTCCTCAGATCCCTGGTCTGCCACTTACTTCACAGACAGCAGTTCCTCTCCTGGCACAGAGCAGACCCCTCTGCTGTGCCACAGTGAGTGTCCTATGAGATTCAGGAACCCAGATCGCTAATTGGACCCATACTCAGACTCTCCTAAAGTGAAACCGTAGCAATTTAGCAACTGCAATTTTTATGTTATTTCTCATGAGTGCTTTCAGATTTTACAAACTTCTGCTCCCTTAAACCCTGGATCTAAATGGAGCCTCTTGGCACATGCCTGGTATCTCAACACTGGGAGGCCTAGCCAGGAGGATCTCAAATTCCTGCCCAAAGACCTGTCTCAAAAATAAAAAATTTGAGAAAGGGCTGAAGGTGTTGCTCAGAGTGAAGATCCTGGGTTTAGTCCTCAATACAGAAAAGCAGAGCAGCAATAACAGACACCTGGACTGGCCTCGTATGTGAGTCAGGACACTCAGAGGCTGATTCTCTTTACTATGGATTTCTACAAGTTCTGAAAAGCAGAGACTGCCTGCTGTCAAGCCAGCGACCCCCCCACCAATGCCGTACACCCTTGTTCTCTTTCCAAAACTTTCTGGCATTTATAGAGCATTTTTAAAAATAGCCTTTTGCTCAGCAAAAGTGAGACAAAGAAAAGAGACATTCAGTCCCATGGAAATGAGACTGTCATGTTATTGAATTGTGAAATTTGTTTTTCTTAAAGTCAACTCAATCTAGTGACTCTTCCCTCACCTAGGAACCCAGTGCAGTTACCCTGTTCCTTCCTGGTCACACACACACACACACACGCACACGCACATGCACACGCATACACGTGCACACACAATCCCAGAGTTGCCCTAGGTGGTAACACATGTGGGAGCAACACATGTGCTGCCCACAACCCAGGGGCCAGAGGGTGAAGCTCCTTGTTCTCACAGAGGGGCTATGTCCTGAGCAGTGGGCCATGGGTCACCACGTGTGTTAACTCACTTTCCCTCCTCTCAGCACCACCTCCACAGCTCACTGGCCTTTCCAGACAGCTGCTCAGATCATGGGATCAGCTGGTAGAGGACAGAGCGCAGAGACCCCAGGGGTGGGCCTGGGTCTGAGTGACAGTACCACAATCACTGCCTTTGGGCAGAGGGCAAGCTGAACAATAAAAATAAATGCCTTCAGTGAACGAGGCTCAACAGGCATCATGGTGGGAAGCTGGAATAAAGGGAGAGAGGTTCATGCTTGTCTCTCAGCATTGGGTCCAGTGACCAGAGGCCCCTGTGCTGTTTTTTAGAATCAGGATCATGTTAACTTATTGTGTTTTTGGAGTCCAAATGCCACTTAGAGAAGTACCACCTGCACTTTTCTTTCTTCTCTCTCTCCTGGGGTTTGAATTCAGGGACTTCACACTGGGCTATACTCAAGTTGTTTGTATTATTCTTTTATTTTGTAAGACTCAATTTTCCTAAGTTGCTACATTGCCCAGGGTGGGACAGACCCTCCAATCTTCCTTCCTCAGCCTCCCAGAGCGCTGGAATTATAGCCAGGCACCAGCACACCCAGCTTTCACTTTGCTATACCTTGAGGTTGAGCAGAAATGACTTTTCTTAGAGAATGAACTACACTGGGCAATATTTCATTGCTCTGAAACTTTAAGTTGCTATATGTCTGGATAGGCAGAATCAATATTGTCAAAATGGTCACATTATCAAAAGTGATATATAAATTTAATGCAGTTCCTATCAACATATCCACAGACCTAGAAAAAACAAAGGTCAACGTGTTTTGAAAATTTAAATTAAGATACAAGACACAAAACCAAGCACAGTGGGTATCCACATGCAGTTTGTGGATATGTAAAGTCAGCACCTCAGAAACAGAGCTAGAAAACAAGCCCAGCGCCTGCCCCGCTGGGCTCGTTCCAGGAGCCACAGTCCTCAGGTCTGGCACGAAGCCCACTTGGCTTCTTTCCAAACCTTGTCCATGTGGAGTCCTGCCATGTGCACTCTGCCTCCTGAGGCACTGTGCGCATGCGGCATTGGGGAGGCTCTGCCAGCACTTTGTCCATTTTACAGGGGTAGGATGCCCAGCCGGATGACCATAGCACAGTTCGTTTGCTCATCCGCCCTCCCATAGGTGGAAATGTGAATCATTCCCAGTTCTTCTGGGAGCATCCCTATCTGTGTCTTTTGAAGCATGCATGAATGCTTTGGGGGAATATTTATAGAAATGGGATGACTGGGGTGTCTTTGCTTTTGACCTTGAAGGAAGCATTAAAAAAGCAATCTATAGCCCCACACTTCAGAGTAACAAAATGGTCCAGGGGTCCACATGTGTAGAGATGTTACAGCTCATCTGATTGGATACCGAGCTGAGGGAGGGACATGGACCAGGCAGAGACATTTCAGGATATCATGGTGGTCTCATAGGATGCTACTGGAGTGGAAGAATCGCTGTGGCCTAGTGACAAGCCATTATAAGGTCACAGCATGGTGTAGGCATGTCTGTGGTGATGCTGGTGTAAACAAACCACTGTGTGGTCAGTGATGTATGCAAACAGCACAGACAATGATAATAAATGACTCTATCACTGATTTATGTGCTTACAAGGGGGAAAATTGGAGCCCTACCTAAACTTGAAAACTGCCTCTGTCTTCTGGGCTTGGGAGGCAAAATGAAGCCAAAACCCTGTCCTGACCTCTCCTCCTCACTGCCTACCATGGGACTCCAAGAGGCTTGGGGTCTTCTTATTCTGGGTGGATCTGACTTTGGACAGTGACAAGAGGGTGAGAAGGGCATTTCCACCACCATTGCACAGACCTTCCCCTGCACTTGCTTTTGTCCCTGCTACTATGTCCTTGAAGGCCCATGTGGGGGCTGGTAGTTGCCTAAGAGACAGGAGCCAGATCTTTGAGGAGTGAGTGGAACAGAGTCTCGCTAACCACATTAGTATGGGATGGAAGCGATAATCCACTGTGATTTCAGGATTGATTTTGTGCCCCAGCCTCGTCTGGCAGAGGTGGCTAGTGCGTGACCTACAAGCCAGACATGTGACTGGGAATGTACATTTAAGTGCTTCTCATGCTGGCTTCACATGTTGCACCCCATCTACGGCTCACACCCAGTCACTCCACACATTGTGTGTCCAGCTCCACAATGCTTCTGCACCTGAGAGCTTAAAAACACTTTGGATCAAATTCCCTTTAACAAGTGTTTCAGTCATGTGGTCCTCTCCAGTCCCGTCCTCTCCAGTCCTGTCCTGTCCTGCGTCCTGCACAGGTAGGTGTCAGTGGGCACAAGGAGCAGCCACATCACAGCGTGGGCCTGGGAGCAGGGCCTGGGGGGGGTCACACACCTAGTGTTGGTTTGTGTTCTGCTACTTAGGGGCAATATGACTTCCTCCAAGTCACATTCTCATGGCTTCCATGGGCTTATTTTCAAAATGAAGGATTTTAAACAAACACTCTCTAGGGTCCCCCTTGGCTCTGGAATTCTACACGGGTCAGCCCAGGTTCCCTTAGCAAAGTAGCACAGATAGTGCTTAAACCTCAGTCTTGGAGACTGAAAGCCCAAAGTCGAGGTGCTCTTGCCACCCCGACACAGGCCTGTCTCCAAACAGTCACAGTGAGCGGTTGGGCTTCATTTGACGTGTGCATTGTAGGGACATGATTCAATCCCTGACAGAGTCATTGTTTCCAGGCTGTTCTGAGAAGCAGACATCTTCACTTTCTCACACTAACCTACTTGGGGTGGTGGGTGGGCTGGAAGGAAAACAAGGACAGTCTGGGGACAAGCTTTGCCAGAGCGTTCTGAGACTGGCCCCAAGGACTGACCTGGGAGGAGGGCAGCCAGCCCTAGATATCCAGCTCCTGGCTGAGACCAAAGCTCGTAGGTAGCTCTAAAGAAACCAGTTCGTCATGTGGGAGCCAAAACCCTGTCCTGACCTCTCCTCCTCACTGCCTACCATGGGACTCCAAGAGGCTTGGGGTCAGCTGAGGAGACAGAAGGCATACTTCATAACACCTGTGTGCCACCCACGGACGCTGTCAGGACAGCCAGAGATAAAGTGGATCCCATTGGGCAATGGGACTGCAAGGCTTGGGAATATAGACGTGAGACATGGGAAGGGTGGGGGCTGTCAGGGACCCTCACTCTTACTAGCACAGTAGGAAGGGTGCTGTAGGCAGCCCGGACCATCCTCCGCCCCCACTCATGCAAGAGGAAGGGCTCAACTGCAGAGGTCCATCTGCTAGGATTCTGCTCCTATGAGGAACAGATGTGGAGGGGTTCTAGTTACAGCCCCCACTCGTGGTGCTTTGATGCCTACACTATGCCTAAGTGCCATCCTCCACAGATCAGGGGTCCTTGGAGAAATGTCCCTGTGAGCCCAGGTTGCCCACTGTGTCAGGGACCTTCAGGTATTTTGGACCACGAGAAAGGGATGGAGCTCAAAAAGGTCACTTGCTGAAGTCAACTAAAACATCAAAAGTGTAGCGGAAGAAAATACACTGAGTCTACGAAAACCTGTTTAATTCATAGTCACATTTTTAAAATAGAAAGAAAGCCCACCTGTTCCCACCTGAAGCAGCTGTGCCTATGAATCTATCCTGAAAATAAGCCTGTTAATGGGAAAAATCAGGTACTTTCTCATTATCTGGAAGGATCTGTACTTAGGGACACAGTGGATGAGATGAAGCTATACTTTGCTCAAAAATACTGACTCATAAATGTCAAATGAATGATAGGATTACTTTCTAAACATCATTTCATAAGGGTTGTATTTTATCAGTTGGTGCTCAGCCTTCTGTGAGCAGTTGGTGAATGTACTGTTCAGAATTCCGCAGCATACCACATGCTAGATGGGAGACATCCCCTAGAAGGGCATGACTCTCACTAACTGCATCGACTAACCTGGGCCCACAGGTGCCACATGACTTTGGATACAAGTACCACAAAGTGTGGGAGATTGTCACCAGACATGCCACAAAGACAGGATGCATGCAAAAATTGTCCTTGTCCCTGAAACACCTCAAGTCAATTTAGAAAGGGGCTTTTCTAGAACACAAGAAGAATTGAAGGGGAGTCACCACCCATAGTCCTGGATATAACACTTTGAGGTGAGAGTTCTTGGTGGTTGGAAAATTTTGAATATAGTACGGTTAAATTTGAGTTCCAAATTCACTAAAATAGGAGCAGAGATCAACAGGAGAGATTATGATACAGTATGTATAGTAATATGGGGATAGGGGATAGATTTATGTTCTGCCTTAGTTACTTTTCCTGCTGCAGAGGGAAAAAAAAAATACCCATAAAAACCGGAGTTAAAGGAGGAAAGGTTTACTTGCTCACAGTCTATAGAGGTTTCAGTCCACAGCTGTCTGGCTTCATAGCAGGGCAGCATGGCAGAAGGCATGGCAGAAAAATAGTTCTTGGCAGGTAGAAGAGAGCAGACAACAGCAGCTGTCTTTCTGTCCCTTATATTCTGTCCTGGCTACCTGCTCCTGAGGTGGGTAGCACTCATACCCCTGATGGGCGCCTTAATCCAGGTGTCCCTCCATGAATCTATCCTGGCTCTGCATCTTTAATCCCAGCATTGTGTACCTTAGATCCAGCCACCTCCAAAAAGCTCCACCCATGATGTCATGAAGCTTTGAGGGGACATCTAGATATAAGCCACAACAATTCCCACTCTCCTTACCGCCATCCAGAGAGGCATGGGCTGCTGCTTTGTGCCAACCACCGACAGATCCATTTATACAACTGTCTAAACAAGACTAAAAGGAAAATGCTCATCTGCTTTTAACAGACCCAGAAGAGCCACAGACTTTTCCAGTAAAATTGAGTTGAGCTGCTGATTTCAATATTAAATTTGGGGTTAAGACCACAGAAAGAGGGGTAGGTCTGACATATGGTGTGTTGTTACTCAGAGGCCCCGTGGGATGTCCTGGGGTTATAACAATGAGAGTGATTTTCTTGCTCCATTGTTTCGTAACTTTACTCTCACAGACCCAGATGTCTGTCTCAATCCCATCATTTGCAGATGAATGGGAAAGCCAACAGTAGAGCAACCAAAGCCTCTAGTGGATTAGATACATCTAGGTCAGGATGACAAATTTAGGAACTCAGAACCAAGAGAAAGAGATCCCAAGTCTTGCTGTCTAATCACTCAGCAGCTCCCACTACATGGCAGCAGCAAGCCAGACTTCAATACAGTATGCTGCCTCTCTGAGGATGGAAAAGGGGAAGTCCGGAGTTGTGTTCAAGGTCACCCTGAAGACATTACTATGGGCCATGCTGTTGCAGAACTGTATAACTGCCTGGGCAGATAGCACAGCAGGTGGGAAATGGGGGTGATGGTCTTGCTGTGCGGCAGACCATAGAGCCTACGAGAGCTAGCAGAGCCACTGGGGACTGTCCCTGGTTAGTGGTGGCTCTCAGGATCCTACAAGAGCTACATGGGAAGACTTCACATCATGGAATAGGGCTCATCACATAGTCTCCTTCAGCAAAGTCCTCTCCAGGACAGGGAAGTCAGCTGACATACAGAGGGAAATTCCATAGCAATCCCTCTTGGCATTGCTCTTTGCCTCACCGGGCCCACTGGGAGCTTGCTGGCTCCACAGAGCGAGGGCCCAGCTGCCCCATGGTGTGTCTACGTGGGCTGTATCTCTCCATCTGAGAACTCCGGCTATGTCCTCGCCTGTCCTTGCATGTTTCCTGGGTATAGAACTCAGCATGCTGCACCGCTGCCTGCCAGCCACTGCTTTGGTCATGTAGTTGCTCCTCCTATTCTGGTCAGCAGGTCACTTGATCCTTCGTCATGGGACTAAAGACTGGCTGGCATTTTTCCCAAGTAATATTTCTCCAAGTATAATCTACTCCCCCTACATAAAAAAAGAAAAAAAAGTTCTACTGGCCTTTTGAAATAGAGCCAGGAAACAAGCTTGGGACTGAGAGCCGGGTAGGCCTGTGGGTTTCGGCACAGGTGCAGCCATGGGCTCAAGGCCTAACGGCATCAAGTTACTTCTGTTCCTTGGTTTCCCAAAGCCCAGCCACAGCTGGCTAGACCGCTCTTCCTCCCTCTGCTTTTGAAGAGATAGGAAGCCTTCTTCCTGGCCTGCAGGAACTCTGCAGTTCTCATACTGCCCTTTGCTGAGCCCAGGGTGGGGAGTCAGGGTGGGAGTGCTATTCTCTCAAGAAGCTGCCCAAGTCTTGGGGCTGGTTCTGCCTGCCTTTGAAGTTGGAGCTAATGATGGCTGAGTGGGGGGACAGGACTTGCTGGATAGCAGTTCTCAAGGCACCATGAACCCAGGAATGACCAGGGAACTTGCTGAACACTGGGCTCCTGGCACACCCACTACCACCATCGAAAGTGCAAGTGTTGTTTAGGGCAGGAACCCAGAGACTTGAGGGTTTTTTAAAAAATTAAAAAAATATTTTTTTTAGATAGAGTCTCACTTTGTAGTTCAGGCTGGCCCTGAGCTCAGCCTCAAACTCACAGTAATCTTCCTGTCTCTGCCTCCCAAATGCTGGGATTACAGGTGTGAGCCACCACACCCATCACTGTGGTATGCAGTACTGACTGCTGGTGGGCACGAGTCTCCATGCCCAGTATTGTTATATGTGGTTACCAAGATCTAACCCAGACCCTTGCACTTGCAAGATAGGTGCCGAACCACTGAGCTAAATCCCCAGCCCCAGAGACTTGTGTTTTTTAACGGCTTCTCCAAAAAGTCTGATAAACTAGACCTCTCTAAGTCTTTTGTCTGCTTTTCCCACTGTTTCGGTAGTAACCAGGGTAATAGCTTCAGCCATATCTTCCGCTCTTTCCTTTGAGCATTCCTCATAGGATTGTTGTGATGTTTAGATGTGTCAAGATGCCTAAGTACTTGGAGTCATGCCTAGATCTTAGAGGGAATTTGATAAATGCCTATTATGATCCTTATTTCACTAATGGAAGAACGAGGGGCAGAAACAGGACTGAGTAATCGCTAGAATCCCAGCAAATGCTGAGCTGGCATTTATACCTCCAGAGAAGGACGTGGCAGTGTATCTTTAATTAGATAATTGAGAGTGTGTTTTGCCAACCCCCCATGCAATGGCACTAGGACACAGAATACTGGATGGAAGAGGGCACATGACAGGGATATGTCCACACTCGGACTAGACGGGAGGGTGCACTTGACTAGAACAAGCTGATACTCAGACCAGAGAGCAGAGTGGATTGCGCTTAGGTATTGCACACAGTGCAGTAGGAAGCAGGGCGGGCCCCTTCTGAGGCTCAAAGCCCACACAGAGTAAGTGGTTACCAGGACCCGCACGTGTTCAAAGAACTGGCCGAGACAAGCGGAGTCCCAGGTGAAATACCCCTTTTCTTAAGTGTTGAATTCATAAGGAGTGGGATTTCTTTTTTCTTTATCATTTAAGCTTAGCATTGGGCTCATTTTAAGCTGAAATACAGCCAGCAAATAAAATGACCAAGGACACTGAAATAAACTTTAACCTAATTTTTAAAAATCTGCAAAAAGCAGAGTTTCTGCCTTTCATAGACATGGTAATCAAAAGGCACTTGGAAAGAGTTCAGATCTTTCATTTTCCTTCTCACTAGAATACCGTCAGCAGAGATAAGACTCTGGAATTTGGAGGAAAGAATCTTCATGCCCCACAAATACCATGACTGCATCCTTTTCCTGATGCTGAGGTTTCCTTTGTTTTTTTCCTCACTACAAGAGGACAGAAGGAAGTAAGTGCTCTGGTACTGAAATCATGCATTTTCTTTCCCCTGAGGAGAGATTTGCTCTGGAAATAAGCTCTTTATTATCAATAATCTGGCTGCAAAATTGTGCACAAGGAAATTTCATCCCCATGTGTAGGGAAAGAGTAGCCACTCACACCCTTGATGACACAGGTCCTTCCCTTTCAAAACTGTAGTGTGTAAGCCTACACCTACATGAATGAGCAGAGGGGTGTGAAGATGGAGGCCCTTAAGTGACAGCTGCAGCTAGGACCAAGAGGATAGAGAACAGTGTAGCCTGACTCCCACCAGGTCTCACCCCAAGAGCCAAGCGGGTAGGGCCACAAAGGTGGTGCTCTGAGCCCCAGAGCACTCTGCCTCCTGTGCCTCTCCTCATGAGGCAGAGAAAGCTGTCTGGAGCCCTCCACAGCCCCACAGGTCCCTCCTCCAGCCCAGGAGCTGTTTCTGGAATCTATGAGCCTCTGTGAGTGCTCCACCTGCCAGGGTCTGGATGTACCAGATGAGGCTCAGCAACTACTTCCTGCTGTGGCATGCCCAGTGCCTGCCCTCTGCCTTCACCATTGCTGACTGTCCTGTCCCGTACCTCTAGAGCCCAAGGCAAACTCAGAAGTTGTTCACAGGAACCTTAAGGTACTGGTGAGCCCCAGTGGGTCTAAGGAGACTCTCAGAGGCTGTGGGTGTGAAGTGAGCCTATACTTGAACATGTTAAAGTATAGGGTATTTACACATGAGTATAGGATCTTCCTTCCTGCATTTCTAGGAAAAAGAAATTGTTTTTGTGCTGCTAGTCATCTCTTTATATCCATTCGTGTCACTGCTGCCTTCCTGGGGGAAACGCTTGACAGCAAGAGGTCTGTCTCCCACTTCTCTGTTCCTTTCTGACCTCCTCCCCCTGCTCTGCACCCAGACTCAGTCCCACCTTGTGACCATGGTCCCCACAGGGGTGACACACAGATGGCCTCGTGATATCAGTACCTGGACTACAGCAGCTGCCCTGCTGGGATTCAGAAGACAGCTGTCTTTCGCTCTCTCACCCTATTTCCTCTCAGACTCAAGATCCATCCCATCTTCATAACTCACAAGCCAGAAGCCCACTGGCTTTTTGGGGCACAGGCATGTTCTTCCCAGCTTAGCCTTGTGGACTGCAACCCTAAACTCCAAAGGGAGAGCCCTGGTATGAACTCGGCATTCACACAAAGTATGCCTCTGCCCTGGCTCCGTATGTGATTGTACACACAAAGTATTCTTTAAGAGTCTGACAACATGGGTAGTTATTTCTGGAAAGTTCCAGCAACTCTAGGAATGCAGCTTGCCCCAGAATAAAAGGAAACAGTTTTGGGTTTTTTAGGTTTTTTGAGACAGGGTCTCGCTTTGTGGTTCAGGCTGGCCCTGAGCTCACCCTCCAACTCACATCACAGCAATCCTTCTGCCTCTGCCTCCCGAGTGCTGGGATTACAGGCGTGAGCCACCACACCCGGCACTGTGGTATGTGGTACTGGTTGCTGCTGGGTGTGAGTCTCCACGCCCAGTATTATATGTAGTTAACCGGGGATCGAACCTGGGTCCTTGCGCTTGCAAGAAAGGTGCCGGAACCACTGAGCTAAATCCCCGGCCCCAAAAGGAAACAGTTTTCCGCACTGTCCCAGGTCAGCTCTGTGTGGCTGTCCTCAGAGTCTGGATTCAAGCCCCGGCTCCTCCAAGAACTGTTGAGAAGCCCTGGGGTGTCTTTGCTTCGTGGACCTCTAGGGTGGCTCCCAGCTGTCTTTTACATTTTTTTTTTTCAAAATTAAACTTATGCCCGGTACTGTACTTAAATTTGCAGTTGTAAAGGACTTAGATGTATTATCTAATTCTGTCTTTATGATCTTTAAAGTGTTTTTTTTTTTTTTTTAAACAGATGAGACCACTGAGGGTCACTGTAGAGAATGTGCCTCAAGGAGCACAAGGGATTCCCATTCTTTTCCCTTTGCCCTTTTTTTTTTTTTTTTGTTGGTTAGAAGAGTGTACCTCACCTCCAGCGGAGGATTTAAACCGCTTCCCTGTGCTGGGCGTCAGCGTGCTGAGTCAGCAACTCCGGTCCTGCCTCCTTCTCTGCTTCCCAGCTGAGCGCTCACTCCTGTCTGGATTCATGTCAGCCTGTTTCTGGACCCAGAGATGGCCTGGGCTGGAGCTGGAGTCACTCTGATTCGCCAACATCCTGACCTGAATGTCTGCCTCTCAGCTCAGTCCCTTGTCCCCAGGATGCTGGTAAGTTTTGAAGACGGACATGGCGGGTGAGGCAAGGTGAGAGCAGCTGCAGGGTACCTGCTGCCACCTTTGTCTTCCCTGACACTGTTTTCCCTCCCTCCCCACTTCTCTTCTACTACAGCCACCTGCCCGATGCCACTGACAGGAAATCACCCAACTGGCACTCTTTTTCCGGAAATCTTGTATGTGGGCAGACACTGACTGTTCACATCCCTGATCCTAGATATGAGGGGTCCTGCCTCAAAATGGCCCCACAGCTACTACAAAGCCTGTCCACTACACAGCAGCTGCCTCAAGTTCTAACCTGATGACTGCTCTCCTCAGAGCCTGTGTCTAGATCCTAAGAGGTCTGTTTTGCTCAGCCTGTTGGGTCATATGATAGCAGGACTGTAAGGCATGGCTTTGTCCCTTGTAAAACTACGTGTGTTCCCAATGGTCCCTGCACATGATATGTTCCTGGATTCCGTGCAGCCTTCACTCTGGTCCCCATAAGTCCTAAATTCCTCAAGAGGACTACAACTTATACAGCAGCTAACCCAATTGTTGTCAATGCTGGTTAGATATATATATATTTTTTTTAGGTTTTTTGAGACAGGGTCTCGCTTTGTAGTTCAGGCTGGTCCTGAGCTCAGCCTCCAACTCACATCATAGCAATCCTCCTGCCTCTGCCTCCCGAGTGCTGGGATTACAGGCGTGAGCCACCACGCCCGGCACTGTGGTATGTGGTACTGATTGTGGCTGGGTGTGAGTCTCCATGCCCAGTATTGTATGTGGTTACCAGGGATTGAACTGGGTCCTTGAGCTTGCAAGACAGGCACTGGAACCACTGAGCTAACTCCCCATCCCTGGTTAGACATTTTTATAATGATGGCCACATAGGTAAACCTGCAAAATGGGCCATATAATTAGTCAGCCTTTCTTCTTCAAAGTGTATATAATACTAATATCCAAAATGGCCTGCCTTTTAGCAGAGAAACACCCTTAGATATGCCAAGGGTACCCCTTCCCACCATCTGTTAAATCCTGATTTGAGAAACATGTGTGTGTAAAGATGTCTGGGCTCATTTCATAGACTTACCCCCAAAGTGCTCCAATGCTGGAAGCAAAATTCCTCAGCATTTGGGGATATTTTTGCATACTTAATTGAGGGTCATCTCTTAGGACAGTGAGTCCAGCACACCACAGCAGCAGGGCAGAGCTATGCACACCAGTATGGGACCTGGTTGTCTGGCGGCTCGGGACTGTTTCATTTGGAACCTCTCTCCTAGTAAATAGGGAGAAGGAAAGAGAGGCCCCTAAATTGCTGATACCCTGCTAGCCAAATAGCTGTCCTGACCCCTATCTGGGCAGAAATAAACCCTTGGTGAGACTGCAGCCCTGCTGGACCCAAAGATTTTCTAGGGACAGAGTGAGAGTGTCTTACCTTCCTCTGCCCTTCTTCTCTTATTTCTTTTTCGGGGTGTAGCACTTTACCAAGAATACCCTGAGTTAGAGATGGTGAACATGAGCAATCACCACAAAGCTGGGCCCTCTCTCGCTTCCTTTAGAGGCTGCCAGTGCTGAAGTGAGTGTTTCAGGGGCTTCTGGAGGCTGTCAGAAGTGAAGTCAGGGCCTTGGGGTCCTTGCTTACCTGAAGCTGGCGTGGGAGACGCAGAGGTGGGAGACAGGCAGGAGCTTCAGGACTGGAGCTTCTGCTGGGTCTAGAGCATAGTGCAGTGGGAACAGCAGGAAAGATGACTCTGGAAATAGGTCAAAGGTGAATTTGTTTAACTGCTGCACTGTGCCTCCCTCTGGCTCCCTGGCAAAACAGCCACGTGACATCACCCGGCCACTGTCTCTCTTCCTCATCCCCAGTAAGCTACAGAGAGCTTTTCCCCCAGGAAATCCTGGTCAAATTACCACTCTGGTCTTGTTGCTAGGTTGTGTGAGTGCTGGGACAGGAGAGTGTTTGATTCTGTAGGCCTGGAGGTTGGCCCTTGGGCTTGACCTCATCTCAGGTGGCTGGTGGCTGGCAGGGGAGGAGAAAGATTTCATGCGTCTCCCAGCAAAACAGCTGTGGGGTAGCTGAGCAGATCATTCTTGGCAACTCCATGCTTGACCGAGTCCTTGCTTCCTCTAGTTGCCCCACGTACCCAACCTGAAAGGGCCACAACTTGTGGGTCCCACAGCTTCAGCCTGACCCCCTCCAGGATGTCCCCTGCAGTCCACCTCATGGACGTTCCCCACATTGGACCTGTCCCTGTATCCTTAGTACCAATACAACCCACGTGCTGGGCTTACTCAGTGACTCTAGTCCCTGAGGATTCTGTCTGTGGATTCCAGGCTCTGGGCAGCATCAGTGTCCTTCCCTCACCAGCTTCCCTGAGAACCAGGCCTATCATCAGTGCCATCACCTTCCGACCTCAGCCTCCCAACCAGTTACTATATAAATCACCTCACTCAATTGCACCAGGTACAGTCGTGGTGGAGTTAAGAGAACCAATGAGAGTACAGGGTGGGTTCTCAGCATGTGCACGGTGCTGCGTAAGTGCTAACAAGGAAAACCACCACCTAACCAGACAGAGATAGAGCAGTTGTACACTTTAGATTTAAAGATGCTGCAACTGTTAATCATGATATGTCAACTGGAGTGGATTAAGAAATGCTTATTAGATTAGTGAAGCACGTACTGAGTCTGCCTGTGGATGACTGACCTGTAGACCAACAGATGGAGGAGGGGTGAGCCACTCCTCCTGTGAGTGGTTCATAGCCTGCATGGAGATAAAGGGAGAAAGAAGAGTGAAATGTGCCTGTTGGAAGAGCTGCAGTCTACCTGAGGCTGTGCACCCTTTGATGCTGTTGCCTTTGGATGTCAGTCTCCAGTGTCTTCTGCCTTCCACTGTGACTCACTCTGGTAACTCTCCAGTGAGTCCAGGCCTTCGGTGTAGGGCTGGGACTGTGTCAGTTCCCCTTGTTCTGTGACTTCCATCTTTTTGAGGTGAGCAGCTACTGGGTCCTCTGGTCTCCAGTGTGTGGATGGTGATTGTGGACTCTCCGACCTCTGATCTTCTAAGATTAGCTAATAAATCATCTCACATCATTGTTCACATATTTTCTATTTGTTCTGTTCCTCCAGAAAACCTTAAGTAATACAGATTGGACACCTTGGTTTGAGTTCAACACCTTAGCAACTTACCACGTGCATGGAACACTTAAAAGTTTGATTTGGGCCAGGGAGTTAGCTCAGTGATTCCAGCGCCTGTCTTGCAAGTTCAAGAGCCTGGGTTTGATTCCCCGGTAACCACGTACCATACTGGGTGTGGAGACTCACGCCCAGCAGCAACCAGTACTACATACCACAGTGCTGGGCGTGGTGGCTCATGCTTGTAATCCCAGCACTCGGGAGGCAGAGGCAGGAGAATTGCTGTGATGTGAGTCTGAGGCTGAGCTCAGGGCCAGCCTGAACTACAAAGCGAGACCCTGTCTCAAAAAACCTAAAAAAACCTAAAAAAAAAAAAAAAGTTTGATTTGATTTTATCTTAGTACTTAAATTGAGGTTTGTTTTTAGATGGTTAGTAAGGACTGAAATTCTAAAATATGTTAATAGAGTTGCCTTACCCACTCCCTTCACAAGATACTCATTGTGAGTGTGCCACTCTGTGTCCCAAGCATACTACAGAACCAGTGCAGAGGCTCCTTGGTGCCCAGAGAGGCTAGGACAGTTGAGGGCAGTACCCCTGGCCATCTGCACTAGGTAGAGTGGGACACAGTTTTCAGGCATTTCCTCAAATTTGCTTCCTATAGAAACATCACCACCACTGCTAGGCAGAGCTTTCTTCATCTGGAGCTCAGGTAGGGGGTTCTGGGCAGCAACTCTTGTGCTAGAAATGAACTCTTCTGCTAGAAGTGCAGCGGTCAACCCCCTGGGTAAGTTGCTACACCTGCAGAAGCTGCTGAATAGAGCTGGGGCCTCTGAAATGGTCCCATCTTGCCTTCTCCCTCCCAGAGACCTTAAAGTCGATGCTGTCACTGAAGATGGAATAAGGGCCAACTGCCAAGGAGCCAGTGGGAACCAGGACCCTCTGAATTTGCTTCACAGTGCCACTTCCTTTCAGGGCTCACACTGTCCTGCCTGAGGACATTTGAATACACTATTCCATGCGTCTGGAAGATTTTCTGCCCTTCCTACCCTGACCCGGTTCCCTGCCATAGTTCACCTGACCTACCTGAGGAAGTTACTTGGCCTCAACACTTGCCTCAGGTTTATCTTCCCTTACAGCTCTCTGTATCTGTCAAAACTGTCCTCCAGAGCAAGAGAGAAATTGGAACATTCCCGATAATCAGACACTGAGTTCACACATGATGCCTGGACCTGCCCTGCAATGAAGAGAAACTCTGAGGCCAGCAAAGGACACTGAAGAATAACTTGAAATCAGTGAAGAGTCAAAGATCTCTGGTAAAGATGTCAGGATCTCTGTGATGTAGTTTATTGCTACACTTCTGTTTTCCAGGTGATGTAGGAGACTAATGGGTGAAAATGATCGTTAGCTCATGTTTTCAGACATACAGTACAGAAAGATGTAATTTTGTGATACTAGTAGCTGAACAGGGGTGGGGCTGGAACCATATAGAAGCTGAGTTTTAGTATATTATTGAAATTAAGCTGGTATAAATCACATTACAGTGTTATAACTTCAGGTTGTTAAGTGTAGTCCCCATGGTAACCACAAAAAATAGCTTCAGAATACATACAAATGGAAATGAGGATGAATTAAAATGGTTCACTACAAAAATCAGATAAACATAGATTATAATGCAGGAAGTGAGAGACAAAAAATCTGCAAAGCAAGTAGAAAACAAATAACAGAGGTCCATCTTTTTATCAGACTTCTTCAAATGTAAATGGATTAAACTCTAATCAAAAGATAGAAATAGGCAAAAAGGACAGAAGAGACAGGATTCAACTCTACGCTGTCTTCGAGAGACTGACTTTGGGTCCAGAGACACAAAGAGATTTAAAGTGGAAGGACAGAAAAACAAATTAGTTACTGTTTCATTATTGTGACAAAATACCTAAGAAAAACATCATGGTAGAAGTGTGTGGCAGGAGAAGGCTTATGATGGCCAGAAAGAGAGAGAGAAAAAGAGTGAGAAAAAGAAAGACCCAGAGACAGAGACAGAGACACACAGAGAAAGCAGTTGGGACAAGAGTTACACTCTAAGGCCACATCTGCAGTGACAGACTTCTTCAGTGGGGCTCTACCTTCTGAGCCCATTCAGCTAGGAACACAATCCAGCACTCCACGAACAGCTCCAGGGCATAGTCACCTGTCTAGGCCTCTCTTTGGAACACTCTTGCATTGGGGATAAAGCCTTTAATACATGATTCTTTGGGGAATACTTCATATTTAAACCATAACAGTTGATATCTTAAAAAGAAAACAAAAAGCACAAATGTTGGGTAGAGCTGTGTGGTCATGGCCTGGAGTCCCACAAAGGTTCTTATGTGGAAAGCTGGGTCCCCTGAGCAGCAGCTTTGGTAGGTGGGCCCTGGTGGGTGGTCCTCAGGTCACCAGCGACACTGCCCAGAAAGGGATTTTGGTGTTTCAAAGAGTTGTAAGGAAAGCACGAGCTGAATTGTCTTTCGTCGCAATCTCTCTCCAGTTGCTTCTCCATCTCTCCTCAGCTGGAAACTGAGGTTCAGACTCGCATCCAGGGCTGGCTTTCTTTGTGCAGTGGCAGCAGCAAGAGGCACAGCCAAACTGGGCAGCTGATCTGGATGCCTGCAGCTACAGTCCTCAGCAGGACAGCTGCCCCCAGAGTCAGTGGTCCAGCTTACTTAGATGCCATCTCTGCTGCTTGCCACGTGTGATGTTGGGCAGATGAGTCAACTTTCCTGTACTTTCTGCAGGAAATGGAGATATACACCTTTCTGACACATTGTCTGAACATTGGTTGCCTGGCCTGTGACTGTCTGTGAGGTCACACTGATGTCAATCTGTCTGTTTCACCAGCTCAAGGCAGCCCCCGCTCAGCAGACATTAAGAGCTGAATTCATTTCATGCTCGGCATGAGATTAAGTCAATAGGTGATGCACATGTTCATATAAATACAGAGTCCAAAAAGCCATCTATATGCTAAACAGAGAATAGTTATTATTTTTACTGCCTTAAGAGGCACATCAGTTCAAGGTAGAATAATGTCGATGTTAACAATCTCATAGTTTAGAACTTATTTTCTGTCTGGCCCCACCCATTTGGAATGGAAATTCTCCAGGGTCAGTCCCTGAATGCGGAATGTATACTACTGGGGGACATGGAGAAGCTCAGGCACTGAGCCTGTTAGGGAACAAATCTGAAGACTGGGTCCTATTGTTATGCTTTCCAAGGCTGATCCACCTGAAATGTGCCAGTGGAGGGGGGCATCTCTGCCACCGCCCACACAGAGAAGAAAGCACACTTCATTTCCCAGGGACACAGACCTCCCTGTGCCTCAGAGGCCATTAAAAGAACGTCTGGGCAGAAAGGTGAGCAAAGGTTCTTCTCCTCCACCAACACAATGAAGGAAGATTTTAATTCCATGCAATGTAAAAGAACACTGAAAATTCTTCTGATGTTAACTTACTGTGTAATGGGTAAAATTTTCTTTGTATGTAGCTCAGAAAGAGTTCAAGGAATTGCAGAGAATTTGTGACCCTGTTCATTTCCATTCCTTTGTATAAACCATGTTGCTGTTCTTCACTTGTATAAAGAGGAAAAATAGAATAAAGTTAATGTTGAACTATGTCTTATTCTGACCCAGGATCATCCTTAGATAGGCAAATTATTTCTTAGGATTTTTAATTTTTTCTTTCATTAAGGCAACTATATCCACTTAAATCTTAATTTCACTTTTCATTTAAAATTTCCAAAATGTTCACTATGTTATTGTCTTCATCAGTAGTAATGAGACTGTAGTCTGGAAAAGGGAAAAAATGGTCACTGGAATAAAAAAATCCTAATTTAAATAAATACACACACATGTATGAGAGAAAGAGAGAGAGAGAGAGAGAGAGAGAGAGAGAGCTCAAACAAAATAATCAACAAAAGACCATACTATAAGGAGTAAGGACATATTATGGTTCTGTGGAGGAGATACAGTGGAAACAGAGACTCAGAGAGAAAAGAGTAGATTAGTCGTGAAGCCTGCGTGTGTGACTGAATGCTGTGGTCTGTACCCAGGAGAGTGGGCATCAGCGACTGCCAAACCATTGATTCCGCCTGGACCATGTAAAAGAATAATCTAGCAGTCCCATTTTAAATGGCCAACATTTAAATATGTCACTAGCCTTTGTTATGACCAGCTAAAGGGTTATGAAAAATTTTAGGCTTCATCTCAAAACAATATGAAGAGTATATCATTCATAACTACTTGAGTAGTTAGTGTCACACTCACAGTCCAGGCGAGTAAACCAGGTTGGAGGCTGGGGGAGGGGTGGCCACAATCTCACCTTCCCTGGGGACAGCAGCAGGGCTGGCATGCAATGGGCACCTATCCTCCTACAGCCCAACTTCCCTCTGCCAGGGCCCAGTGGGGACAGATCTGTGGAGCACAGACACCTTGGTCCTGTCCGAAGCTATGCTACAGGGTGTGTGCAGAGATAGCACCTGGGGGCTCTAGGGGAAGGAAGAGGATCCAAGATCACTAGTGAAGACAGACTAATTATTGAAGGAAAACAGGCCAGTAGTGCATTCATCTCTGAACCAGTAAGTACTTAGTGAGCATCTACTGTTCTGGCACCTGCCTTGAAAGTGCAAGGTCCTAAGTTCAATCCCTGATACAAAAAAAAAAAAAAAAAAAGAGCACCCACAGTGTGCAGAGATCCCAGATTCTGGGACTCACTATGGAATCTACTTTTTGCTCCTGTCCCCCACATTCTGAGGCAGTGGGCAGACTCTGTGAGTGAGTGGCAAGGTCTGCAGGGCTTTGCAGAGTGCATCCCTGGGTGTCAGCCACGGGAGTGCTACGCTTGCCTCAAGGGTGGCAGGGCCATGAAATTCAGCATGAGCTAATTATGCTGAGGAACTTTGAAGGATTTTGCTGTTCTTTTTAGAGCCTCCTCAGTTTTAATATGAGAAAATGATCATGGAAGCCAGCCTGCCTGGACCTACCATGGCAGACAGGTCAGTGGGTCCTATCTGCGACTGTGAGACAAGGGGAGGCAGCTCAGTTCTCATCCTGTGCTCTCACAGCACCCTGTGCTTCCTCCTCTGCCTCAGGGTCCTGGGTTTCCTCCCACCACACAGGCACAGCTGGACATCTGATTCATTTCAGTTCTGACCCAATCTACCTGGAGGAGACCATGTCAGACTCTACAGGCTGAGGTTCCTGTCCCCAGAGCTCCTGAGTGTCAGATGCCAGACAAAAGCCCTGGGGAGTCCTAACTACTTCTGACCATCGAGCTACAAATCAGCGTTTCCAGGATCACTCCTTGGGTTCAACTGATTTCCTAGAAGCAGCTCACAGAACTTTTTTTTTCTTTAGGTTTTTTGAGACAGGGTTTCACTTTGTAGTTCAGGCTGGCCCTGAGTTCAGCTTCCAACTCACATCACAGCAATCCTCCTGCCTCTGCCTCCCAAGTGCTGGGATTATAGGCGTAAGCCACCACGCCCAGCACTGTGGTGTGTGGTACTGATTGCTGCTGGGCGTGAGTCTCCACTCCCAGTATTGTATGTGGTTACCAGGGATCAAACCTGGGTCCTTGCATTTGTAAGACAGGCGCCGGAACCATCGAGCTAAATCCCTAGTCCCCCCCTTGTTCACAAAACTTTTGAAGAAATGTACATTTGCTGGTTTATGGTAAAAGACATTACAAAGGATGTGGAAGAAGCAATACCCAGAGCAGGCATGTGGAAAGGGATGCCGCGCTCCAGGAACCTCACGGTTCAGCACACAGGAAGGTCTCCGGGTCAGTCCCGGGTGTTTTCCCAGAGACAATTGTGCTGCCCTGATTGGTGACATCACTGGCAGTTGAAGATCAGTTCCACCTTCAGACTCTGCCCTCTTCCAGGAGGCTCAGGATGGGGCTGAAGTTCCAGCCCTCTGCTTGTGTGGTTGTTTCTCTTGGCAATCAGACCTTATAACAAGGCACCTGGGACAGCCAAGAGTTGCCTCATCAGAACAAAAGTTGCTACTTGCACTCATCATTCAGAATGGCAAGAGGTTATGACTCTGTGCCAGGACCTGGGGGCAGAGACCAGCACGTGGATTATTTTATTATTATTCAGAATAGTCTCTACATCTGCAGAAAGTGGCCCAGGTCTATGGATCATATTTGCCATCTATAATCTGGACTTTCCTCTTCTGGTTGGTCATCTCATTCTTGAGTCCCAGTGCTCCTTCATCCCTACTCAGGACCTGTGGGCCCTAGAATGGCCAGGAGGCATTTGTCCCAGCTGACCCATGCACAGCCTAGAGATCCTTTCACTGCTGATCCCTTCTGAAGACTAGCAGGCTCTTTCCCCAGCTCGAAGCTAAGCCCTTATCATTCACAAAGGCCACAGAAGGCGGGTGTGTGAAGTGGCCTGGCTGCTGTCCTGCAGGACAACAGTCTTGATCAAGTCACCTAAGCTCCCAGCCTCCACTCCTCACCTGTGAGCTGAGGCAGAGAACACTTTGCATGTGCTGGTGTTGAGGAAAGAGAACGGAAGAGAGCAGAGCACAGAAGGCTGGGCATGAGGGCTGGGAGATGGGATACCCCAGAGATAGCCTGACCACCTCATCTTTGCTAGGCACAGAATCAGGAGAGTAAGCAGAAGTCAGGTCTCCTGCTCCCTGCAGTCCTGGTTTCCTCTGGGAGTGTCTATCTGCATGGCTACTGCCTGGGCAAAAGAGGGAGTGCTGGGTAATGACAAGAGGTGGGTGTTTCCAACTCCTATGTGGCTGGAGCTTAGTCATCTTTGAGTCCTTTGACCCCTGCATGAAAGCAGCTGGGTTTCTTTCTGCCTGGGATTCTAACTGCCCCCAGGGCACACCTATTTTTAGGTTGCCAAACAAAATCACAGGGATTGTTTATAACCAGAGAAGAGCAGCCTGGCCGGCCCTGCCCTCAGAGGAACGTTTACGTCAGAGACACTGGGCCCTGTCCACGGGACAGAAGCATGAGTCACAGGGCTCTGAGGTCATTCTGGCTGCAACTCAAAGCAAACAGAATCCTGATTCACAGATCAGGTAAGAAGTGAAGAGAAGAGAAAGACAAAGGCAAAAGGCACCCAGCAAAGTACAGACAGCACATCCTATGATAGGCCAGGCCTGCTCTGGTGGCTGAAGGTCTTTGCTGTGATGGGGAAAGTGTGGGCCCAGCTCCCCTCCAAACTCTGTTTTTTTTTTTTTGAGACAGGGTCTCGCTTTGTGGTTCAGGCTGGCCCTGAGCTCAGCCTCCAACTCACATCACAGCAATCCTCCTGCCTCTGCCTCCCGAGTGCTGGGATTACAGGCGTGAGCCACCACGCCCGGCACTGTGGTATGTGGTACTGGTTGCTGCTGGGCATGAGTCTCCACACCCAGTATT